>JAGFZM010000019.1:81845-107980 GCA_017657215.1 Limnothrissa miodon
CTGCTGCACCCGGTGCTCGACCCCTGAACACCATGGTAACGCTACCTCCACTGCCTGCTGCAACGGATGGCCCAACTCCCCCGTCGACTGCCCAGCGGGCTTCTCCACCAGCCCCTGCCAGTCAGACGTTGAGGAACATCGCAGGAGGGGATATTCCTGCTGCTGTCAGCCGAACATCGAGGACTGTCTCCTGTGCTGCTGATGAATGCGCTGCTATGCGGCTGGCCCAGCAGCCGGCGGTCCAAGGTGGGTCCTCTGTCCGACAGCCATCGGTCCATGATGGCGGGTCCTCCTCTGGTGGTGGGTCCTCTGCTGCCCGACGCAGGCTGCTCAGGAACGCGGTGGCAAGGCGCTCAGGAGCGCTCTCTCAGGTGGACGCCGCTGAAAGTCGCCCTTCAGACTCTCCTCGAGATGGATCGGCTGCTGTCAGCAGTGGTTGCCGGGTGAGGCAGCCCTCATCATGCCACCCCTCGGCGCTCTCTCGGCCACGTCCGCTCTTCCCGTGATTCCATAACTAGGAACATCAGATTTTTTGATTCTACCACTCACTGTGTTCCAGGAGCCAACATCAAGGATATTCACGAAATTTTATGTGAGTTGCTGCCCTCTTTGGCTTCCTCCATCACTAGAATTATTGTCCATGTGGGGTTAAATGACACTGTTCAACGTGAGTCGGAATTAATGAAACGGGACTTTCTTGCTCTCATGGGACTCCTTGAGCAAAGTGGGAAGTCAATTTTTATCTCAGGCCCTATACCAACTGTTAGACGCGGCGATGAACGCTTTAGCCGACTCTTGGCCTGAACAACTGGCTGCAGTATACCTGCAGAGAGCAAGGTATCGGTTTTATTGATAATTTTAACGTGTTTTGGCACAAGGAAACTCTTTTTAAACCCGACGGAATTCACCCAAACCACATGGGCGCCCGCTTGCTTGCTTCAAACATTTCATACGTTGTTCAGCTCACCCCACGCTCCACCAGAGACGATTGACTAAATAAAACAGGAAAACTCCCTGCTTCAAGCACCCGCCTTCATCAGGCCCAACACGCAGCCCATAGCGGTAGCGCCCCCTGCTGTTCCCTCCAGCCACCACCCATGCTCTACTCCTTGGATTCTAGGACAAGTGCTCCTAAAACAATAATAAGCCACAGAACAAATCGCAGACGCCATGCTCATGGGGCCATCGTGGCGAATCTTAGACCTGTCCCCAAAAAAAATATAGAAGTGAGCAGGACCCCTGAACCTACCTTGGTTTCCCTTGCCCTCCTGAACATCAGATCTCTTTTAAAAAAGACATTTTTAGTTAATGAGCTTATTTGCACACATAAACTGGATTTTCTTCTTTTAACCAAAACTTGGCTGGACCAAGCCACAAATGCTACTATCCTTATTGAGTCTGCCCCCCCTAACTTTAACTTCATGAGTGAATCGCGCATGGAAGGCAAAGGGGGAGGAATAGCAAAAATATTCAGAGACACTTTCCAGTGCAAAAAGACATCCCTGGGCAATTTTACATCATTTGAGTACTTAAGTGGACTTATAAAGTGCTCTCCTGACATCCTGCTGCTGACTGTTTACAGACCGCCCAAGCTCTCTGTCAAATCATTTTTTAATGAATTTTGTGAACTGTTATCAGCTGTCTGCTTAGACTATGATTGCATTATCATATCTGGAGATTTTAATTTGCACATTGATAACACTGAAAATACAAGCACCAAAGAATTCATGCATCTGTTAGATACTTTTGATCTAACACAACATGTTAAAGGGCCAACTCACTCTCAAGGTCATACACTAGATCTTGTTATAACTAAAGGTCTTCATGTCTCCACCACTGTAGTGGATCTGGCACTATCTGATCATTATTGCATTTTCTTTGATGTCAAATTATCCCCTAATCTATGCACCAGATCCCTGGCTACTGAAAGGAGGACTATAAATGAAAATACGGCCAGACTCTTTGAACATGCCTTATCACAAGCACTCTCACAGGCCCCAAGTCAACTTTCTGACTCTGCTGATGACCTGTTGACCAATTTTAATGCCAGAATGACACACATTATGGACAATATTGCACCATTAAAGCTTAAAAGAATTGTGGATAATAAGAAAACCCCATGGAAACAAAATCCAACAGTTAAACACCTCAAAAGAGAGTGTAGGAAGGCAGAAAGAAAATGGCGCAAAACCAACCTCCATATCCACTATCAAGTATATAAAGGAATGTTAAAAAACTATAATCTTGAAATCTGTAAGGCAAGGCAATCATTTTTCTCTGAAATTATAAACAGGAATTTGAACAATGCTAGTGTGCTCTTCTCCACAGTTGAAAAGTTAACAAACCCCAAATCACAAATAGCACCTGAGTTTCTCACAACTGACAAATGCAACGAGTTTGCATGCTTTTTTAGAAGCAAGATTAATAACATCAGAATAAATATTACAACACAGTTGCAGACAGCCCAACAACCAGAGCCTATATCACCAAAGAGTATATCATGCTGTATGTCAACATTCAACTCCATTGATTACGATGTACTGGTGAAAACCGTCCAAGACCTCAGTTCTTCCACATGTGAAATGGACATTTTGCCAACCACCTTCTTGAAATCTGTCCTCCACCTTGTAGCACCAGATCTGCTCCAGATTATAAATGCTTCTTTGGAGAATGGCATTTTCCCCAAGTTATTAAAACTAGCAGTAGTAAAACCACTACTGAAAAAGAATACCCTGGATCAGTCAGCTCTTAACAACTATAGGCCAATATCCAATCTGCCATTTGTTGGGAAGATCATTGAAAAGATAGTTTTCAATCAACTAACTGTGTTTTTGTCCTCAAAAAATTGTCTTGATATATTTCAGTCTGGCTTTAGAGCCTATCACAGTACTGAGACTGCCCTCATTAAGGTTGTGAATGACATCCGTCTAAATACTGATGCAGGACAAACATCTGTTCTGGTGCTACTGGATCTCAGTGCTGCCTTCGACACTGTTGATCATGGCATACTACTACGCCGGCTGGAACATTGGGTTGGTTTTACTGGTATAGTGATTAAGTGGCTAAAATCCTACTTAGAAGATAGAAGCTTCCTCGTTGCCATGGGCACCCATGCTTCAACACCAATGCCCCTGACCTGTGGAGTCCCCCAGGGGTCTATACTTGGACCTTTACTATTCAACCTGTATATGCTCCCACTTGGTCAGATTATCACTAACTACTCAATTTCTTACCATAGCTATGCTGATGACACCCAAATCTACATTTCATTGTCCCCTGATGACTATACCCCCCTTGAAGGTCTCTATCATTGTATTGAACAGATAAATGACTGGATGTCCTTTAATTTTCTGCAGCTAAACAAAGACAAGACTGAGGTGATTATATTTGGAAACAAGAAGAAAAGAGCAAAGGTGGCCACTGGGCTCAATGCAAAGGGGTTCACAGCCAAAGAGACCGTTAAAAACCTTGGAGTCATCATTGATAGTGACCTTAACTTCAGCAGTCATATCAAATCAATCACTAAATCAGCATACTATCATTTAAAAAACATCTCTAAGCTGAGAGACCTAATGTCAAGTAAGGACCTTGAAAAACTCATTCATGCTTTTATCTCTAGCAGAGTTGACTACTGCAATGGCCTGTTAACAGGCCTACCCAAAAAGACCATTAAGCCCCTTCAACTCATTCAAAATGCAGCTGCTAGGGTCCTTACAAGAACAAAAAGAACTGACCATATTACTCCAATTTTAAAATCCCTGCACTGGCTTCCTGTGAGTTTTAGAATTGATTTTAAAGCACTGTTACTTTTATTTAAATCTATGAATGGCAAAGGCCCTGTTTATATTTTAGACATGTGTCAGAAATGTACTCCACTGAGGTCTCTAAGATCTGTGGAAAAGAATCTGTTGATCAGACCCACTGTCAGAACAAAAATTGGTGAAGCAGCCTTTTCTTATTATGCTGTGCAGCTATGGAACCAACTTCCAGAAAATATAAAAAATGCACCTACCGTTGACAGTTTTAAATCAAGACTTAAGACCAAATTATTTTCTGATGCTTATTCCTAATGCCACCTGATTTTAATTATTTATCTGTTTTGGTTTTATGATTAATTTTCTCTTGATGTTCATTTTATGTTCATTTTTACCTGATTGTAATTATTTATCTATTGTGGTTTTATTATTAACTTTCTTTTAATGTTCATTTTTTTTACAAATATTTGAATTTTTTGCATTTTTTATTTATTTTCTGTTAATGTTCATTTTACTATTTATTTTCTTAAATGATCATTTTACTTCATATATTTTATATTTCCTCTCCTCTTTTTTTCATCTATTTTGTTCATCTTTTTATTATCAATTTTCTTTTAAATTCTCTTTTAAATTTTTTTTTTTTCATCTATTTTATTCATCTTTTTATTATCAATTTTCTTTTAAAATCTCATTAATGTTCATTTTATTATTTATTTTCTTTAATGATCATTTTACTTCATATATTTTATATTTCCTCTCCTTTTTTTTCATCTATTTTATTCATCTTTGTATTATCAATTTTCTTTTAAATTCTCATTTTTAACACACACGTTTGTTGCCTTGTATTGTATTTTGTTTTGGTCTCTGTACAGCACATTGAGTTGCCACTGTGTATGAAATGCGCTTTATAAATAAAATTGCCTTGCCTTGCCTTACTGCACGGGGAGCCATGGTGCCTCCCTATGCGGATGGATCTCCTCTCCCAGTTGGACGGTCAGATCTGGCACCCAAACCCATCTCGACTGCAACTGTGGGTATGGCCTCTGAGGGGCCTGAACCTCTGCTAAGCCAATGTGAACCTGCGGTGGTACGCACTATTCACAGTTCTAGGGCACCCTCCACTAACGCACTTTATGTTAACAGGTGGAAGCTTTTTACTGAGTGGTGTACAGCTCAGGGCCAGGAGCAGACAAGCTGCTCCTTACCATTTATACTGGCATTCCTTCAGTCTCTGCTGGATAAAGGACTCGCAGCCTCCACTATAAAGGTATACATAGCTGCAATCTCAGCTAAACATAACAGGGTTGATGGCGTCACAGTTGGGTCCCATGGACTGGTGACCCGTTTTTTCAAGGGTGCTCGGCGGTTGAGGACTCCCATGCGGAACCCAGTTCCCTCCTGGGATCTCCCTCTTGTCTTGGAGGCACTATCTAGACCTCCATTTGAGCCACTAACAGTTGAATCTGGATATACTGTCCATGAAGACCGCCTTTCTCTTGGCTGTTGCATCAGCACGGTGGGTCAGCGAATTGCACGCCTTGTCAGTGAGTAGGGAGTGCTTGCATTGGCACCCAGGTAATACAGGGGTGACCTTGTGGCCTAACCCCTCTTTTCTTTCAAAGACTTTTGCTACCTCTTACACTAACCACCCACTTAGTCTGGCAACATTTCAACCCTCAGCTCCAGGGAACAGGCAGGGGCCAGACGGGGAACTCTTGCGCCCAGTGCGGGCACTGAGATATTACCTCCAACTGACGGCGGAAATCCACCAGTCGGATTCCTTATTTATATGCCACACAGGCCCTAGACAGGGCCAAGCCCTGTCCAAACAGAGGCTAGCAAGATGGATTGTTAATGCCACTGAACTTGCCTACAGGAGCAGTGGCATTCCTGACCCGCCTCAAGTTCGGTCTCATTCAACTAGAGGTGTGGCTACTTCTTGGGCGGCTCTAAGAGGAGTCCCTCTATCGGACATATGCGCAGCGGCATCCTGGTCCTCACCCTGCACATTCGCAAGGTTTTACAGAGTGAATGTGGTCCCACACAATCCGGTGGCTTCGGCTGTTCTTCCCACTCCTTCTCAGCACTTCTAGAGGGGCAAGTAGGAATTCCTCGTGACATTGTTGGCATTACTCATCCAGGTGCTTAAAGCACCGCCTCTGGCGGTCAGTAGAAACGAAATAGAACGATGGTTACGAATGTAACCGCGGTTCTATGAGTTTCGGATGACCGCCAGAGTTTGGCAGTCACTCGGAATGTACGCGAGAAAACTGCCAAGAGGTCACTTCCGGGGTCAACACGTCTTTTGTGCCCGGGGCACAGAGCGTGCGTCCCCCACGTCACAGGTGACATTGTTGATACAAACACTCGACCTGCACGCACGAGTAATGGACATCCAGGTGCTTAAAGCACCGCCTCTGGCGGTCATCCGAAACTCATAGAACCGCGGTTACATTCGTAACCATCGTTTGGCCTTCTAATTCAGGTCTTTCGTAGCACTCCGCAAGTAGTCCGGTCATTTATCCTGACGGAAAATAAATCAGCAACGAGCTTTCAGCGACACCCTGGGGTCGAAAAAATGAGCCACTGGTTGGAGGTCGAATTTGCCAATTTGCCGTCTCCAAAACGTAAACGAAAAAAACAAGAAGAACAGGAGGAGAAGACAGTAAGAGACATTTGCTGCAGTAAGAGCTACTGCTAGCCACACTGCCTGGGATCCCAACAAACATTGCCAAGCAACGCCCAAACTTTTGGGAACTATTTTATTTACTGCCATTAAATAAACATTCTTAACAGGCATAAACATTAAGCCTTCATAAAACAAGTGGACTGTAGGAAGTTTATTTCGTGTGTGTTCAGTTGGCAAGTAGCCGTATAATAAGCGGGATGATGTAGAGAACGGCGGTCATTATCGGGAAATGGGTCCCTTCAGGGTGGAACAAGTCCGGTTCGCCCTGTTGGGACCTATTTCCCGATAATGACCGCCGTTCTATACATTATCCCTTACATAACGCACACATATACATATATAGCTACATATCAGCATACCGTGACGCTATCCAACACTATCTGATGCATTCTAAATGGGCAAAGTACAGAAACATAATGTAGTAAATACGACATTTGTGAGCATGTGTGTATAGTGCTAAGTATAGAACCGGTTTTGTATAAATATACAGCTTTTGTAGAGCGCTTTTCTACTAAAATGTATGCCTCACATTTACCCATTCACACACATTCATATGCAGGGTGCCAATCTGCCACCAGGACCAATTTAGGGTACAGTATATTGCTCAAGGACATTAGCAACACCTGAACCTGCAACCCTCCAGTTGCCGAACAACACCTCTATCACCTATGCTACCACTGCCCACTTTAGTATAGTATAGAAGTGTAGAATCTAATTTGATATGCTTGTTGCATTTATCCTAATTGTGAATTAGTGAAACACACACAGCATGCAGCAAGGGTAAGCACACTCCCAGGGAGCAGTAAGCAGTAGGGTACTGAAGGGCCCTTCAGCCATGGTTTACTGGTGAGAAATCGAGAACACAATACACATGTTCGTCTTTCTTACTGAGTGTATGTGTGTGTGTGTGTGTGGGGGGGGGGGGGGTGGTTCTGAGTGAATATCTATGTGGAACTGAACAATAAATGTTATATTCTGCACATTACCTGTTCATACAGGAAACTCGGATGACGCCGTAATTAGTTCATGATGCAGACCAATCAAGTCTGCTCCCAAATCCCGCGCTTATTTAAATGTAGTATGGCGGCAGAGACGCTGTCGCAGCTCAGTTGACCGCTGACTTATTTTTTAATTGCTCCCTCCCCCTCCCCAGCTACACCTGTCTAGATCTGCTCAAGATAGGGGGAATCTGTTTATTTATTTGCGTGTGACAGCAATCACCGTAAACATTCATATTTTTGCAGCAGCTTTAATAATGCAGCTAGAAGTTTGCAACAGCAGCAGCAGCCGGCAAGCGCCAGCTTGAGCAGATATAGGCGCCATGACCAAGCATACTACCTTGTATCTACACCAACAAAATCTTGAATATTAATTCTGAGAGTTTACTGTCTGAACTGTGATTGACTATGTGTGTATAAATTGTGTGTTTGCTTTAGTGTGTGTGAGTGGAATAAGATGTGCAACCACAAGTACAACCAATATTGTCACTGCCTCCCTATAGAAGAGCTCAACAAATTCTACTCCAGTTCTGAATGCTCCTCCACCAATACATCTGAGCAACCCTGCCTATAGACCTTCACTGTCTAGCTTAGGTCCGGATGCTTTTCATGACTACAGCCCAGCTTCCTATACAAGCAGACTTCAGACAGTCAGGATGAGATGCCTTTGAGCAAAGCAACAGCGAATTATCATCCCTCCACAGAGCTGCATCCTTAACTATGTGCTGTACACACGGTATGCCTGTGACTATGGCACCTCCCACAAGACCACCACCATATTTAATTTTGCTGATGACACTACAGTTGCTGGTGTGATCTCTGGTTCCACTGGGAAGCAAAGGTGAAAAGCAGAGAGACTCCATCCAGCACTCCGTATCTTGGAGTCTATGCCGGGTAGAGTGCACCACTTTAAAGTCCTGGGGGTTTGCATCAGCTATGACCTTACATAGACTACACCACCATCCAGCTAATCAAGAAATCCCAACAGAATCTCTACCTTCTAAGGAGGCAGGGGAATGTTGCGATATCTCCTAGGATCCTGACTAACCTAAGCTGTGTCACAGAGAGCCTTCAGAGCAACTGGACCACAAATGAGAGAGCTGCTGAAAAGAACACTGGAACGCCTCTCCAGTAAGACATCTACTACCACAGGGTCATATCAACCACCACAGCTGAGCCAGCATCACCATCAAACACCTTACCGACATCTACTGTCACAGGGTCACATATACCAGCACAGTGGGGCCATCAAAAACCCCACCCACCCCCTGCACAGACTCTTAAACGGATGCTCTCTGGGAGGATGTACAGGCGGGTGACCTGCAAGACCTCACGGATGAAGGACCATTTATGCCCTCAGGCCACGTGACTGGCAGTCTGACCCACCTCCGCCCCCCCACCACCCAAACACAACTGAATACATTGTTTGGCAATGAAATTGAAAAGCATATTAATATTTATGGATTTATCATTTTCAGATAAATGTTATTTCAGATTATAGTGTAAAGTCGGGCATTCAAGAAATCGGAGCGTATGCCAATGAAGGCTTTGACATTATCCATGATTTGTGTAACCTGTCTGAAGTTGATGGTGAAGATGGCGTGTGAGCGACTGCTCGTCTCGTTCATGGCGGTGCTGGCCGTGGCACGACTGGCATTTCCCTTCGTCATCAGCCTCTCCACATCACTGAAGCTCTGCACCTGCTTCTTGGAAAGACCTGGAAGACCACCCCCGCCACACACACACACACACACACTCTATTATAAAAAGTAATAAAACTGTCAGTTTCTTGAATATCAAATGTGATATATACAGTGACAGAGGCATGTTTGTGTGTACCATAGTGTGTACACAGTTTGTGTATATGCACAGGTGTGGTACAGATAAAGAGAGCGAGAAGACAAGTCTGTGTGTGTGTGTGTGTGTGTGTGTGTGTGTGTGTGTTAGATTTACCCTCCACATACGGCCCTTCTCTGGGGTGCTCCCTCACTCTAAGACAGCTGCCCTCGGACGGTTTCCTGCCCAAAAGGTCTCGCACGCGCTCATTGTAGATCTCCAGATAGCTGAGAGGAGAGGAGAGGAGAGACTTGACAAGATGAGACGAGGAGAGCATACAAAGTTGCCCATGGAGTATGGCCTGAGAATTAATCACTCGAGATTTTATCCTTGTCTCTGCGCAAGTCCAGAGCTAGGCACTGCTTGAAAGCTCTCTGTCAAAACTTTTTTTTTCTGAATCTTCAATAGAGCTGGCTACTGAACTAGCTTCCTCAATACTTTCCTCGATGAAAAACGGCTGAGAAAAAAGAAAACTGACAGTCTGACATAACAGAAAGGAAGAGAATTGATTATAATATAAAACATATAAAGTGTGGATTAATAGCTCCATTATCTGATAGAGAAAAAGTGTCATTAAAAGGGCCCATTTCACGTCTAATAGGCATTAAACAAGCGGCTTGCACGCATTGGACTTGCTAAAGAATGTGATCTGAAAGGACCTTAATGGTTCCATAGCGCATTAGAGTCCTGCCCAGCAGGCCCCCGTCTCAAACGCAGAGTGGAGCAGGCTATGTGGAGGCTGCTGTTCACATTGCTTTGGTCTACTGCAGAATTTAAAACACCCTCAAAGCTCTGGATAGGCCACTACCCGCTGAGCAGTAGAAACAAACAGAGGAAGAAAGAGAGAAAGAAATAGCCTTTAAGAATTACAAATAAAAAGAGACATATAAATAATAAAAAGAGGGAAAACTAAAACTATCCAAATAGCGTGACCTGTCAGCTTGCGGAGAGGACTGGCCGGTCCCTTTGGTCGCTGCCTCCATAATGTCATCTTTTTTCACAGCGAGGGGAACGCTACCTAAGGATGACGACATGCGCATACACGCGCGCATACACGCATGCACGCTCACACACGCACACACCCTTTTGCTGCCTGTATCAGTAGAAGTCACCTGGGACTGACTTAGGGCTGGTACAGAAGGCAGCCAGCACATTTTTGAACAGGGTTGGTGGGAGGGTGGCTGGCCGATCTGGCTGACAGATGCGCCACAGAGAGTGTGCCAGGTGTCCACCATGAGGACAGAGAGAAAAAGAGTGAGAGAGTGAAAGTGAAACAGCAGAAATGAGAGAGAGAGAGACACACAGTTTTTGGCTAAGCTGGGCTCAAACTGATGACCTCCCTTCTCGTTTGTTACCGATTAGAGGGAGCTGCTAAATAAGAGTGCCCCTGAGAGCAGACAAGCTGCCAGGAAAACAGAATAATCGAGAAAGAGTGAGAGAGTGTGTGTGTGTGTGTGAGGGAGAGAGAGAGAGAGAGAGAGAGAGAGAGAGAGAAGGCTCTGCAGGCTGCAAGTGGAGGTCTTTTCTGACATTACCCTTGAGTAGAGGTAACGGAGCGCTGGAACTCAGTTTTTTCTCTTCCTCATCAGCCGGAGAGGTGGGCTTTGATTCATGTTTTCTGTCGAGCAGCTTTAAAAAATGGCTACCTGGGTAGCTGAGATGAACATTTATTTCTTTCCTGACCCCAGCTGCTACATAGAGGTGCACCATGGAAGTTTCCAGCGCCCTCTGCCTGCCTCCCTGCCTGACCTGTATAGCTTACCTGACTGACGTGTGGAAGGAGGTGTGGTTAGTGTGGGACAGTTCTGCAATTTGGCTGAAGAGGCCTTCACAGATGCGAGGGATCAGGCCAACATCATCCTGACCAAAAGACAAAAGGGAATAAAAACAGCCTTCAGTCAAAAAATCTAAAGTTAAAGTTTACAAGCAAACTCCCAACCACTCTGCAGTCTCATTACAGTTTGGGGATTTAAAACTTTCAAAAATGTGAGCATTCATAAACTGATTCAGCAGGGCTGCTGAGACGTAGGTTATTAGTGGACTTGCACCTTATAAGGTGAAAGAATGAAAGAATTAGAAAGAATGGGAAATGCTTGTGTGTGTGTATGTGTGTATGTGTGTGTATGGGGTTGGTGGGTGGGTTGGGGGGACGGTGCAAGTCCACTTTTGCAGTTTCTGCCGAGAAAATGCAGTCTAGTTGTCTGTCACCTTGCCCTTATGCCAAGCATACTGCCACTTCACTCCTCAAGATGCTAACTTGCAATAGGCCTAAATAATGGGATTCAAAATAACCAGAATGATTTTTTGCCTCTCAAACACCTGGCCAAGGCTGATATTTCAATGGGGGGATGTGAGATGGGCATGGACAGTTTGCATTGTGCCTCTCTGAGGCTTGGTGGTCTTTAGAAGGTAGACTGTAACAGGTTTTAACTGTAAAGCTTGACTACTGTCAGAAAAGTCATCAGAAAATAAATGGTTGATTATGTCTCATATATCTTAACAAAGTCAAGCTGAGAATAGTTTGGTTATACTACCAAGCTCAACAGAAACAGAAACCTCAACTCATGATGCCTAAAAATTGCCTAACAAAGTGCTGCATTTAACGACTGCAGGGATGATAAACAACTGATAAATGGGGAGGGTTGACTTTTCAGAGGCCAAATCAAAGAGTGGAGTTTTACCCGGCAGTTAGATGAGTTATTGTACTGATAAGATACAGGCAGCTGGGCTATCAGACATAACACAGATAAGAATGTGAAAAACTGAACAGAATGTGGCAGAGGAGAAAATATGTTCTCATGGGGAAAACACATAATGTGTCTTTTATACAGTGAGCAGTCAATTTAAGTGGCAAGTAGTTTCCTGTGCAAAATAATTTGATTTTGATCATATACAAACATCACATGGGGCTAGACAGAACAGGATGGGTTTTAAGAAAAAAACCAGAGAAACCTGGAATACATTGGGTAAGAGGAGAAGATGCATAAGCACATATAAGCAAATATAGGGATATTTCACAAAGAGTCTTTGCAACAGGGGAAATGAGGGATTTGGAGTAGTCCAGCATAGACAGACCTATGAAAAACTGTAAAAAAAAAAAAAAAAAAAAAAAAGGTCAGAAAGTTCTTTGTTTACCAAACAGAGAGCAACCGTATATAATTCCAATCAATTCATGAAGGAAAGCTATGACAACAAAACACATATACTTTTGTCATTACATAGGGTTGAAATTTTTTGTATCTCCTTGCTCTGAGCAGTTTTTGGCAAATGGCTACTATTTAAATGCCCAAGCCCATATGCACCGACATGAGTGAGAGAGAAGGAGAGCAAAATGTGATGCAGTCAGTCAGGTGTTATGTCGTTTTATGATTTGTGTGACTCATCTTCTCTTAATTACCATATGAGAGTCCATGGATATTAAGAAGGACTGATTCGATTATCAAGCGCGTTGACAATGTGCTTGGCGTGATGACCTTGCACAAGTCTCCCGGTACACAGGCAGAAATCTCATTAGCTTCACGGGACTCCTGTTCACTCTGCATTGATGGGCAGGGAAGAGGAGGAAAAGAGAGGGGGTGGGGGGGTCGACAGGGTGTGCTGCTCTCATCACATTTTCCGATTAGCAGTGAAGAAATGTGCATGGTAGGGTGAGAAAAGGACAGTGCAGAAGGGGGAGAGAGAGAGTGTGCGCAAAAGATGGGTCGACGCAAAAGATGGAGCCCATCTGCAGCTCATAGAGGCGAGAGGACCTCATCATTGGTAGCCTATGGTGCACACCATCCCAAAGAGAAAAAGAAAGCACCAGACTGAGATAGTACAGATGCAAGATCAAGCGTGTGCCGGTGTGAGTGTGTCTAAGAGGGAATGACGCTGCATGAGAGAAAGAGAGAGACAGACAGACAGACAGACACAAAAAAATACTGTTATGAGATCAATGCTTTTGTGGTAATGGTACAGGGCTGGTCCTTCAGTGACACATTTTCAAAAAAAAAAAACACTTCCCACAATTTTTGGAAGTTTAATCATACTTCTTACAACACTGACAAACTCGTTAGAATACTTGGAGAGGGGTACCTCTGGCTGACCTGTTAATGAGAGCTTGCCTTGACGTGAGAGTATGGACCTTTACCATTTTTTATCTCTTTTATGAAACCATCTTTGTGTGTTCCACTCAGATTTTTTTTTCTCATTATTCCTACTTTATCTTATAACAGTGCTTTGGCAACACAGTCCAAAAATGGTCATGCCACCAAAGCTATTTGGTACAAACTGAGGGAGAGTGGGTAGGGAGAGCAAGAAGGGGGAGGAGAGAGAGAGAGTTCCAACTAATGACTACCAAGACCTTCAGCACTTACGGCGGTGCCCATCATAGTGTAAGACTTCCCCGAACCAGTCTGGCCGTAGGCAAAGATGCAGGCATTGTAACCCTCAAAGGCAGCCTCCAGAACATCATGACCCAGGTCTGCAAAAACCTGCGAACGGGAAAGCAACAAAGGATGATGTTCTGATAGTCCTGGTAATGGGACAGCACACCATTAGAGCTGTGTAGCAAGATGAGCTCCAGACATAATGAGACAGCACACAGAGAGGAGAGACATGCAGGCGAGAAAGGAAGGAAGGCAGAGGGAGGGGGGGGGGGAGAGAGAGAGAGAGAGAAGTGAAAAAAGAGGGTGAGACATGGAGCAGAATGAAAAAGGATAAAAGAGCAAAGACTGCTAATGTGAGCGGAAGTGACACTGGCAACTGTCCTCAGCCCCCTCCCGTGTCACCAGGCAGGGCCTTGCAATGCCACATGCATAGGCACACAGAACTCTTCAGAGGCTGTTCTGTGGTCATGATTGACATGTCACCATGCGGAGGCTGCTGTTGCTGCTATTGCTGCAGAGTGACCTGAGAGCATAAATCACACTGTCTAATTAGAGTTAGCCCCTGGGTATCAAGCAGGCCACTGCAGACACACACACACACACACACACACACACACACACTAGGGCTGCTGCCGCATTCGTCGCCTGCACATCACATCATCACAGTTTAATCTTCCCAGCCCAGAAGCACAGACCTGAGGTCATTACTGTCATACAATGAGACAACCACATCTGATGGCATGTAATTAAAAGTTTGGATGCAAGTTGAACAGCAGCATTGGCAGAGTGTTAACTTTGAGACTGATGAGAGACCCCCATGGATCAGAGAAATAACACCACAGCCAGGCTACTCAATAGGGAGTCAATAAGGTAGTGAACGATTTTGAGATAAAGCCTCATATGGATTGTATATTGAAAATTCAGTAGACAAACACATCATAGTAAATCTACAACTGTTTACTACTGATCATCAGATTCTGAACCCTAACTGGACCTGCCCAATATCTAATATAGAGAGATGACCTGGAGGTTATATACTAATTAGATTGGCTAGACAGAACAAAATTGCAGATCAAGATACCAATATTTAGCTTGACAATATAATTATCATGACAATGATGGAACACATCCACTTGATAATAATGCATGTTGACTGATTTGTTGTATTAAGCAGGTCACCTTTTTGTATCCTACCTTATCCTGACTTGCAAAGTTGTGCTTCTTAGCATTGCTTGAGTCATACGAAAAATCATAGGTGAATGATTTAGTCCTCCCTTCTGATATATTCTGAAGAATATCCTGAGGTTAAAATAAAGGAGTTTTGTATTGGATCGGAGTCAAAAAACAAACAAAACAAATGTAACAGTGTTCAGCTGCAGAGTAGGGCATACATTAATAATACAGACATCAACTATTGCTCATGCAATTGAAGAATTGTGCAATTGAAGTATGACAACAAAACAAAACAAAAAAAAACTTGATTAAAGTAGGCTACGAATTAAAGGAGAGCTTACCTTAACAGTGAAAATAGAGGTCTTCTTTCCATCCATATGAATAATAACCTTAGATGACAGATCTTTTTCTCTGTGAAAAACACAAGCAGTCACAAATGAAGCATAATAGTAGGGTAATTTATGCTTTGATAAAGTAATTGGAATAATTCACACAATAATTTGTTAAACCAACACTTTAATGACGACACAGAATTATATATATATAATGTATTCAGTAGGGTACTTTTGGTAATAATACATTTTGAACGATTGACAGATTTTTCTCTGGATCACGAACCTCTTGTTCAGGGGTCGAACGCGAACAGCCACCCGTACGCACGCCATGATTATTTTTCAGACCTTTCAACAGGAGAAAAAACTTTCAATAGTGTGTAGAATAGGGTCATTTCTTGCTTTAGGCTTTGTCGGAGGATTGCATTGCAAAATACCCGGACGTAGCCTATAGATTCAATTTAGTAGCTCAACGTAGCCTATTAGCCTACGGCAACCCTGCGATAAACATTTGAAGGCAAGTCCAACGAGACAGCAAGTGGGAAAGAAGAATTTACCTCATGTGGATCACTTAAAAACTAAAGAATACTCTTTGGGTAAGCAAAGTTGACCAAATAGCCGTATCCTTGTTTAACACGTAAAGCCACGTTGCACTTTGCTCCCATACAAAAACACCTGTTCAGATGTTCTAATACTGAAATTCCATTTGACATGCGCACGAGCTGGCAATCAGTAAGTTACATTTGGTAACATTACGTTTATTTAATCATTAGGTCTACCTTTCACGCGTGTAGGAATGTAAGATGTGGGATATTTTTGAATACTTAAAATATTTATTATTATATAGAATACATTCGAAATAAACCACTACAAATTAATCGTGGTTCCACTCTGCCATCTAGTGGTTCTGATCTGTAACATACAGTGGCTGCCATCCAATTTTACAGGCTCTCTTCATTCAGAACAAAATGCTTCTGTTTTTTTGGACATTTCTGCCCAGTGCTAAAAAAGAGCAAGGCTACACACACTTCATATAGTAAATGCAGAACAAACTTTGCCTACTGTTAATGTGTCAACCTGAAACAAAATAATCTTGTGTTCAGTTACTGTTTTTAACTAATATTTTGCTGTTGCTCTCTAGGTCAGGAATGTTGCGATATTTGACAAGACAGACAGCCAAGTGTAGTCCCAATATGCATCCCGGCATAAGGCTTCTATACTCATTTACTAACTCTAACTAAAAGTTCTATTTATTTTATCAATTTGTGATTTGTCATTTTGTCAAAAGTAGGACAGACTTGGTCTTTACATTTAGTAGATTCAGTAGATATTGTCATCTTTTTATTTTAGACAATCAAACTTAATTGTTAAACCATAAAATGCTCTTTTCACACATGGAATTAAAATAATGATGAGTTCATCTGCTGGTATTTATATTTATTGTAAACAATCATAGAAACGGATGCACACAGACATAAATAATGTCAGAGGCAAATACCCCTGTGAAAACAAACAGTATCAAATGTGCAATGCAACAATATGTCAGTGTCCTGTGTATGGATTAGGCAAAGAACCAAGATAATAGCCTCAATGAAAATCTCAGCTAAAGTTCTCCAATACATTGATTATGGGTTACCTGCCTCTAAAATATTCCTGTGAAAAGCAACTAATGTTAACTCTAGAGAAAAATGTACACCAAGTCATCTACAGTAGGAAAATTATTAAAGCATCATCTTGGCCACCCTTCATCCAGAGTACTTTTGTCAGAGTTTGATCCCTGGTGCTTATCCCGCCACTGGAGAACCTGCTGGTACAGGGCATCAACCTCCTTTACTGTGGTCAGCAGCTGGACCATGGACATGTTCTGGGGGAGGTACATGAAAATACACCGTTTGACAAGTTCTGTACATGTCTGACAGTTTCAACTGGCTTAGTGATTTTCTTTGTCAACATTGAGGGTAAATGCAATGGGAGCTGTTTGTCTGTCTGCAAGACTGAACACCCAAGAAGCTTTTGTAGGGCAGAAATTACAATCCATCAAAGGACTCCTTAAACTCATAGAGATAGAGATACATAAGAAAAATCAAACTTGACTCTTATTTTGTTCTTCAGATGGAGCAACAGTAATGATTTGTCTGTTTTAGTCTTATGCTAATAAGTGTATAACAAGTGGGCCCACACTATGCCAATACTGTACAATGACCATTTCATGGCTACCCTGGAGGCATGTTGAAAAATGATTTGCAACAAATATGTTAAGTTTGTGGCTTCTTTAACATTTAACTGGAGCAATCACCCCACTCTAGCCTTGTAGGGAGTTACTTGGGGGGCTACAATGGTTTGCAAGACAACTACGTTTCAATGTATGGCTTGTCAGGCTAAACGTGTAGAAATAAAAGAATAGAAACACACCAGCTTGTTAATGTTGTCCTGAATGTCTGGAATGGACTGCACTGTGTTTATCTTTGCGTCAAGGTTTGCCATGAAGTCTGTAACCATACTGACCAGGTCAACCACATCTCTGTGAATGAGGAGAACATCATATTGACATAAAAAGCAAGCAAATTCGCCATTACTAAACATTTTGGGTTGAAAACACTAAAACTAACACCAATGGGGTAGGAATACGAAAAGCCAATAACACCACTGCAGCTGGCTTGATAAAGTCAGGTAATGTCGAATCGCCCAATTCTGCTGCTGTTAGGTAATTTTAAACATATTTTAGTCGTACAAATAGCTCATCAGTACTAATGAAAACAGCTCACTTCTGCATGTCTGCATGAATGGGTAACGTTAGGTTTTGGTCCGCCATGGGCTTCATTAGCCTCTTCTTTAAACTGATGTGCCCCTGGAGCAGCCTCTGGAGGTGACAGTTCAACTTTTGGAGTGCATTAATCCGGGGATCTGCCAGAACACAACAAAATTTAGTTCATGTTTACTGAACGTCCTGCCTTTAGGTTTACCTATTTTGGACAATTTCACATTCTCATTAATGTAACTAACGCACAGACAAGACACACACACAATGCGAGAGAGACTTCTGAGAAAGAAAAAAAAAAGTATTTTCTCACTCAGATGGTGGTTGTGAGAGACATCCGCAAACTCCTTATCCAGTTTGAGCAACTCTAGTTGAAAGTTTCTCTGGAAGCCGAAAAAACATAACGTTAGCCAAGAGTTTGGTGGTTTAAAATTGGAAATCAGAAATAATATGATTATTACATTATAATCACATTATAATGTGATTATTCCATTCCTCGTTACCTCGTCGCTGTCATACTGAACTTCGTTGAGCTTTACCACATTATACAGATTAGCGGAAAAAACGTCTTGTTTTCGCACGGCATCGATCTCTTTCTGTTGAGATGATTGGGTGTTAAATAATGTATGTTCATTTAGTCGTCGCATGACAGAAAATACAATGAGTTATGTGTCTCACCCATAGGTCTCACCTGAGTAAAAAATCCACTGGTAATGTAACTTCGAAGAATTTGTTCTTCTGCTGAAACAGTGGATGTGTCTCCAGCACTCATCCTCTTGACTTCAGAACACTGAGTTTATAATGAAAACGGCCACGTAGGTTAATGTTTGATAATAATCAAGAATGTAACATTAATCGTTCATGTTGTTGTTTATGCGCGTATGAAATTAGCAGAAAATGCTAGTTAGTTAGCAAACTTGCACTTGTAACGTTACATAATTTAGTTGATGGCTTTTAAAAATCCACCAAACCTCTGAACACCTAGCAAAATTTAGATATTTGAGAGACTTTTATACCACAATATGCTCCTTTAAAATGGGAGTAGAAACAGTTCCCATGAAGGTAAACGTTATATCCCGCCGATATTTTGTTGACCTTACTTTGCATCTTTTTTCTGACAAGGACAAAGAGGTTTCTAGATTACTTCGCCACCTAGCGGACAGGAATGAATGTTCTAGAGCCTTCTTCTGAAGCCGCATTATTTGAGTCAAGGTCAATGTGTTTAATTATTGAAGTTTCTGAATCAATCAAACAATTTATCCCTACTTGTGCACGCTCTGTAGACTTCCTCGGTCCTTTCCCAGACATGATTTTGTCCAGCTGAAAAAACAATCAACCATGAAGTGTGCACATGCAGTTTCCTGCACATTCAGAGAAGTAGATCTAAACAGCCAGTGGATTTACTTTTATATTATTGTTATACAGTCTTTTTTAGCCTATTTTCTTTGGTGCTTCTGGTTGTACCCAAAGTTTGAATAAGCCTACCATTAGGTGGCTGTGTTGCTCTATTTACTGAACATAGGATTAGGAAAGAAACGTCTGAAAAGTTGAATTTCAAAAATGCCCCAAGGCATACAGTAAGTGAGGTGTAAAAATTGTGCTTCTCTTTCCCTTTTTAAACAGCTTTAATGTACACACCATGGTTTATTATTTCATGTTTGACACGATTCCAGTTTGAGTTGGGTTGAGTTGTTGGGAGTGAAATTTGTATATTTCCTGTCTCTCTCTCTCTCTGTGTGATGTGTTTCCACACACACACACGCACCCAAATCCATCCACACACTCAAATTTGCTTGCAGACCGCGCTGTTCTCATAAGGTTCAAGTATCGGCACTTTCAGACATTTAAAAATAATGAAAAAAAGCATCTCAGCCAACAGAAACAACTGGAACAGTTTTGCAGGATTTGTAACGTGACAAAGTCAGTTCCATGTGTTCTTTGTTGTTTGCATGTTTTCTCACGGGATTCAAAGGAATGTTATGGAATGAGCTAGAAGTGTGGTTATGCATTCTTCCATGCCAGTTTAGATGGCTCAAGTCTCAAAAAAACAATCTTATATTGGTGAGCTTAAAGCAGTCCTGGCACAGTGAACTAGTTGCCACCTGCAAGGACAGACATTAGCATAAATTGAGACTCAGTCCTATCAGTCCCACACCTACATCTTGTGATCATTCAAGACATGTCAGTCCCACACTTTACATCTTGTGATCATTCAAGACACGTCATTCCCACACTTTACATGTTGTGGTTCTTTGAGGTTTCAGTGGGAGAGAATTCCAGTAAACCTGGTGAATTTCAAGCCCAATTGAGTCAAGTGCATACAGTAATAATAGTGCTCATGTAATATTTACACAAACTGGACATAATTTCTGTGAGGACTTTTGTTCCCAGCTTTTTAGGTAGTTGCAGTGGTATGTTGTTTAAGTTTCATTTCTATCATGTTTTGAAAAGCCGAATATTTACAAAAATTACAGATAAATAGATAGATAGATAGATAGATAGATAGATACTTTATTGAGCCCCAAGGGGAAATTCAAGGTTGCAGACCTTCAAATGTGAGGTTTACTCACTTTTATGAGCCACTTTCCAATATGCATTGAAATGTGAAATGAGCATATGCAAATATCAATAATTTAACAAATAACTGAGGATACAGTGATACAATGATTTGCGAAATGTCTTCATCTGAGTTTGATGCATGGGATGAGGCTATGGGAATGTGTTTATTTGTTTTATTCTACTTTCTAATGAAATCATAATCTGATTCTAATTCAGTAAGTGGTGTTTACTAAACTGCAGTTTACTCTCAAGAAAGTAAATCAAGCCACGACCAAATGTTTTTTTAATGGAAATTGAATAAGTCAATGTTTTATCTGTAATAATCTTTGCTGAAATAATGCATGTTAAACATGTGATCTGATGTTTTAATTAAAATACATCCATGACATTCATGACATTTATCCACATTTTATCTATATGACACAAAGTGGCACTAAGTATATGGAAGGATATCTGAGAATATATTAATCACACTAAACTGTCCATTTCCTTATGCCAACATTGTATGTGTCTGGCATTGGCTCTAGATTTTTTTTAAATAAAAAGTTCAAAAGGTCAAAGAAAATAGTTTTGTTTCTAACAAAGGTTGCATTTTAATAATGATTTCTTCCCAGAGGATGTGGGACAGCAAAATCACACTTTGGGTTGGCACATCATCAAGTCCAGAGTTTATGAGAATACAAACCTCAGAGACCATCCACAATTAGGGAACATTTCATGTGAGTTACCAGCGCTCTCTCAGTAATGGTGCTAATACTTCTCCACTGGCTTGAGTTCTTTCCATGATGTCAGAAAAGGGTGACATGTGAAAATGTCAGATCTCTCCTAAAAGAAAAAAAAAGAGCAATAAAGGAGAAAAAAATCTGGCTTTGTACAAACGTGTGTAGAAACTGGCTTTGTAGAAACAAACACACACTCATGCACAGACATGCAATAGTCACATTCACCTACTCCTTCTCTTTCTCTTTCTCACATACACACAATCACACACACACACACACACACTCACACGCAGACAGCCCAAATTGTTATGGCTCCTGTCTTTCTTGAACAGGTTTATTCCAGACAGCAACACATTTGATGAGCAGCCAAAAGATGTTGCCGCAGATGTGGACTTGGCAGCCCTGACCCTGGAATACTTCACCTAAACAGCAATGGCAACTTCAAAGGTGGAGCAGAGAAAAGGGAAAGCTGGCAAACTCCAGGGCTATAGACACTCATAAACAAGGGTGCTAATAGAACCCTAACGTTTGCCCTTACAGTGCTGTGGGTAATGCCTACAGCACATACTCAGTCACTCGCACACACTCATTCATTAATTTAGTCACTAACTCACTGGACACACACACACATGCACTCTCACATTAAGTCAATCACACATTTATTCAGTCTCTTAGGCTCACACACACAGACAGACACTCACTCACTCATTTACTCTGTCAGGCACACAAACATTTGGCTTCTTGTTGACATGTTGAAAGCAGCATCTCAGGTCCATGGAGGTGTGTGGGGTGTGTGGAGGTAGTGGGGGATTCACACACACACAATCATTGAATCAATTGCTCAGTATTCCAACAAACAGGCTGCATTGTGCCATAGGCTGAATTGGAATTGCCTTTCATCTTTATGAAAAAAATCTTTTGACAATATACAGTTGTAGCATAACAGCATCGATTAATGACTGAAAGCCTCCACTCTACAATCTCCGAGAAGGCAGCTGCTTTGATTTCTTTCTTTTGCATTTAGCAAAAAGGAATTCAAAGACTCCCTTGAATACAAGATTTGTAGAGCCATTGCAAAAAGGGAAACATCTCCATCTCTTGTTTGCTTTGTTCCTCCAGGGAACATTTATCAAGCAGTGATATTTAATAAGCGGCGTTGTGAGATGAGGATAATTTGAGCAGCCATCTTAGTGACTGCAAGAGAGCAAATGATTCTGTCATATTGTGCCATGTTTGTTGTATCAAGCTGTGTGGGCTGACAGTGCCTATAGCAACTATACGTTTATCTTGTTTTGTTATGCTTAAATGTGTGTGGCAACACAATAATGGCAACAATGTGGTGCATTACAATATGCTTAGATCATACCTCCCACATTTAACATTCATGACAACATGTAACAAGCCCCGAAGCCATTCATGATAATAGCAGCAATTACCAAAAAAATGTTTTTAATTCCAACTTCAATCAATCTTTGCTAGTGTTTGTCTCAGTAATCTTCCAGAAGAGGAATATGAAAAAGCATAATTAGAGAAAAAAACTAAATATGCACTCTTTGTTCTGACTGTCAAATTGACTGTTGTTTCCCTTCTACCAGTATGCGTTGAAAATGAGACAATCTATCATTATTATACAAAAGAGATGTTAATTTGAAGTTGTTAGAAGTGACTGATTTGGATTGCAGAAATGACTCAAGTTCACTGTTTGATTCTGCTCACCATCTCATTTGGGGCAGTAAACTGGAAGCTTGGCGATATCACAATATGATTTTACATGGTAGCTCAACACTTGACACTTATGATGACATAATACGAGATCTGTAAGGGGGAAAGAAGTTATGTATGGTTTAAACTGAAACCATGTGCCTGAAAGATTCTACACTTAAGTAAATACTCAGCTTCGGGCCCTTTCACGGCTCCAGTTGTTGCTGGACAAACGCTGCAGACCTGATTGTGAAAATTCCCAGAGGTCTCTCATGGGCCTGGGATATGTCTGTAATATTGATTTGGGGAGAATGGCGATACACATAATCTGTTATTAACTGGTACATGAATTGCCTTTCATCCCGAGCAAGCATGTGAAATCCTGCTGGAAGCATGTCCAAATAACATTTCTGAAAGACAAAGACGTGTCCTCTCGGCCAGCCTGCTTGCAAACCAGGCAGCAGCAGATGTTCGTCAGATGTTCAGCAAAGTAAATAAATAAATAACTATACATGTCAGTACCCGCTTCAAAAACATGTGCCACTGATTCCTGAATGATGATCGTGACAAAGGCGCTGGATTTTCTGTTCAAACGACAGAAGCTTAAAAAACAAAATTTAGGATACCCTTCATCCCTGTTCCCTTGGCCTTACCTCAGTGCCATGGCCAATGACCTCTCTGTTGGTGAAACACTATATAACACTAAAGAGTGCTGGGCTAGGCCAGGTTTGGTGAAAGAGGATTTTTCTTTTAGCAACCAGACTGATTACATTTGGCTCTCTCAACACAAGGCTCTAAACAAATGCTTACTAGACTATATAGTTGCCCCATCCTCCCCTCCCATTGAATATCACAGCTTTGTGATGCACAGCTGCAAGCTGTTCTATTGCATTAAGGAATATTGACAAACAGACAGAGAGTGAGAAAGCGGAGACCAGTGAGACCAATAATAGGGTATTTTTTTCTGATACGGTTATTTTCTCCCAAAAATATACAAAACCACACCAAGCCCCAGCCTTTATGAAAACCACTGCAGGTCTTCATTGCTCTGTTGAGGCACAGCTTTGTTTGAGTTTCTTTCTGAGTTTGTGTAAGCTGAAGAGGTTTTACAGATCAAAACTTTTTTACAATTCAGCAAGTGTGGCTTAGTTCAATCCAAATGTGGTTCAGTGGTGTACAGAATATCAGAAACCTTCCTGAGTGTGCAATGTGTGTGTGACCAGATGAACATTCTGGAGTTGCCTTTCACCCTTGCTGCGAAATGATTCACAATAACTCTGAGTTACAGAGTGTTTATAGTCCCAGTTTAAAAAAGAATTCATAGATTGAGATGCATGCTTCAAACTGCACAATCCTTTTGAAGAATTTTAATGGGCAGAAGTGTTTGTAGTCCTTCAGAAGGAATTGTTTCACAAAAGGCCTTGAAAAACAAAAGGCCCAGCCAAACAATGCATAGCATACTGTATGGCATAACTGATTGTGGAATCTTTAAAAAACACAGCACTTTTTTTATTTCTCGTTGCAGTGTTTGTAGTATTTTCAGAGAGTTGGCCAAAAATGTGTCACACATGTTCGTGCTCTCTCCTGGGTACACCGACACCTCTCTCATGAGGGACCAGGCTTGGTAGCCTTTCTGCTGCTCAGAAGGTAGAGACTGTTTCATTCTGTCTCACAGTTGACAGACAGCATCTAAACTTCTGCATACTCCCTAATTTTCCTGTCAACACCATCCACAGCGCTGACTTTGACACAGAGCCTGTTTGCCCGTCCCTATTTTCCGCCTCCATTATTCACATGTGTACACAAGTCTGTCGAGAGCTTGACACAGCACAGCCCCTGAGAAGTTGGCTAAATAGCAAGCTTCCTTAAGGCTTCCTACGGGTGTGGCTAAGTCAGTGAAGATGTCCCATTTTTTTAATGTGGCTATATTTGCCCCATGAAATTGTATATATTACAGTACATACTTTTTGGAAAATGTTTACTACTTAAAATGTTTGCCATCTTAACATTACATCTCCTGGAAGACATGTGTCTATGGGTGCATGGACAGGAGGAACGCTGCAACTATACAACTCTCACCCTAAAAAACAAAACAAAACAAAAAAACCTGAGGTCAGTGATACCATCAAAAAAACTAAAATTAATTGGTCTCTAAAACTGTTTGCAGTTGATTAACACACAAATGATTAAACAAATTCACAGTACATAGATGTACCACATAAAGGAATAAGATATGTATACATACATTGACATTCCCTTATAGCCATACACTCACTCTCACACACACACACACACACACACACACACACACACACACACAAATCTACCCCTATCTAAGGCTAATAAATGACTTTCATCAGCAATAGGCTAGCTTTCATGTATGCCTTAAGAGGCAAGACAAACATCATTATCCTTTGCAAATGATTAAAGAAAAACACGTACTTGTGCACCAAGCATGGCACTTTTAAACACTACAGCAGTCTACACAGTGTACATCCACACAGTCCAGTATGTGTGACTGAGCTGTTGTATGTTTCAGGAGGTTTTGCGTTTGTGAGTGGGGAGTGATTATATCACAGTTATTGTATCTCCTGGAGATAAAATCAGGGGATGTTCATCTGTACATTTTGAAATGAGTTGTTTATCCAACCTCTTCCCCTTATGATTGCAATCTAAAGTTGTTACACATCTGTATTACTGTGTAGACAGGTCCTCCCATCCCAATAAAACATTGTTGATCCTTAGTTTTCCTAACAATGACGACAACATGAGCTCTTGGACTAGACGATGAGGCATGAATCCTATATCTTTGAACAAGTGCGTACATTTTGAACTCCGTTCCGTAAATGATTGCTCCCACATTTTCCAGATGCTGAACATTAGCAACGAACTTGACAAATTGTTGCACTCTGAGAATTTGTGTGGGGGGTAAGTGAGGTACACAGGATAACAACTACAAACAACTACTTCATAGCATGACAAACTGTTCGTTTTGCATGAGGTCACAAAGAGATGATGGTGCAGTGCAATTTGTAACTGGGATGCAAGACAACCTTGCACGTTTGTTTATTATTGAATTTCCAGCTGTGTTTTAATGAGCTTGCTCACTTCTCACAATCACACAGTGCACCTTTGCTATCAGAAACAGCACATGGAACCGTCAGCTGTTTTTCAGAAGAAGCCAGGGTGGGAGAGAGACAGAGAGAGAGAGAGAGAGAGAGAGAGAGAGAGAGAGAGAGAGAGAG
>JAGFZM010000019.1:107990-136298 GCA_017657215.1 Limnothrissa miodon
AGAGAGAGAGAGAGAGAGAGAGAGAGAGAGAGAGAGAGAGAGAGAGCACAACAAATTAACAAAGGGTTTTCACTTTATGTGGATTATCATCTGAATGTTTCAGGCATCTGAACATTGCTGTGTATATCATAACTTTCAAATATAACAGAATTCACCAGACAATTTTTTATCTTCCCAAATGTACTCCTTTTAAGGTCAATACTGCCTCCATTAGTATGATGAGTCATCTCCCCTCCATTTTATATGGTCTCCTCCTCCTAAGGCACTTCAGACTGTAAAAAAATGAATTCTAATGTCAAGTCTAATGTCATGTCTAATGTCATGTCTAATGTCACATATGATTTAATGACTGTCTGACTGACAGGTACGGCTCCCAGCGGGGGCTTGTCTCTCCTAGTGTCGCTCCATCGGTGCCTGCCTGCTTGCATGCTGTTGCAGTTTCTTCCATCCATCCACTGTGCAGGCTCTCCCTGTTATCTAATGTCCAAAGGCTTAACTGTATGAAAGGATGTGTGGAAGTTAGTCATGCGTTTGGTTTTGCTGGATGGAAATGATCCAGTGGATGAATCTTTTCCACTTAACATGAGGTAGAGCCTCACGTGTAGGCATTTTGTGTACTGCAATCCAGAAACATTATTCATCTACCACAAACGTTTTCAAAATTGTGTAAGACTATAGGCTATATAAAACATTTCAGCATTTAACTTGTACAGGCTTGAACTAGCAACACTGAAACGCATATTCACCACCACCCACTGGTTTTAGCCTACAGAGTAAGTCTTTTGGATGCCAACATCCATTTAAGTCTGCTTGACATGGGGGTGAAGCCATCTGTTTAAAGTAAATAAGATGTAGCAAACTTATTTCTGAACTAAGTTATGCCAGATGTGGTAGTACTGATATCATCTCTCTCTGGGTAATGAACTGGAAACGGATAATAGGATGGCCATGCTCTATGTAACCAATGTAACCTGTCCACAGAAGTTCCTGTGTGGAAACTTCAACATTTTCCTTATATGTGATTGTCTATCCCAGGGGTGGGCAAACTTTTTGACTCGTGGGCCACAGTGGGTTATTAAATTTAATAAAGGGGCCGTGCCAGGAGCAGATAGATGTAGTGTTTGTGTGAAGTAATATAAATGACATGTATATATTTCACAATTTTGGCCTTTAATGGGTGGTAAAGCATGGGTATGAGAGGCTTTTTTTGCAGAAATTGCAGGGAAAATACTAGATAAAGGTTTGATAATGTTATTGAATATAATTTCAAAAGGTTTGGCGGGCCGGATTAAAAAGCCAAACGTCCGTATATGGCCCCCGGGCCTTAGTTTGCCCATGCCTGGTCTATCCTTATGTGTCAGTATAACAATAGCCATACAGTCTTTAGTAAAAGACCTGTTCTGCCCTTATGTACAAGACCTATTCTGTCCTATTTTTTCCCTTTTTTGCTGTTGTTAAACAACTGAATAAGGGCACAGAAACTCACTAATTTATTTCACTATGCATAATAGTCAGATAGGTCTGTTTGCTATTTGTTCAAAGTAAAACTGAAACTTTGGTTCTTTTGCTTACAGACATCATTCAGTAACCTCAAATAAACAAGGCTAGCAAGCTTTATAGGCCCCACAGCATGTCTTACAAAGCATGTCTTACAGTGTTAATAGCTTTGGGCACAAAACTGCATTCATACACACTATGCCTACTGTACTTTCCTGAAGTAATTGGCATGTTTCACTACAACTCAATGCAGAACTGTTCAAAAATGTAGTCTTGGAGTTCAGCTTTTACCCACAACATCCTTTTGTCTGATATTTTTACGCAGGCAGTAAAAAAAAAACAATCCTTAAAAACATGGTACACATGGAGGTGCTGTGGCTCAGCGGGCTAAAGTGTCATGCCATGACTCCAGTGACCCGGGTTCGATTCCGATCTGTGGTCCTTTGCTGATTCTGCCCCATCTCTTTCTCCAATTAATTTCCTCACTCCCATTCATTTCACCCCCCCCCCCCCCCCCCATACAACATGACACCCACCTCACATATGCTAGGCCTATACATAAACTACATACATACACTGTACGTAGACGACATCAAGTTTTCCATAAGCATCAAGCCTACAACAATTTCAGTCACTAGTCTGAATAAACTGTAATTCAGTCACAATCAGTGTAGAGGAACAAGGGCTATGTGTAACAATAGCATTATTTAATTACAGAAAGTAACAGGAAGCACTTACATCTCTGTAATTAGCCTAAATTACAGCAAATTTTTAGGACATATTCAGGAGTAGTTTCAGATGCATCTGAATATCTTCTGCAGAAACAGTGACTAATCTTAACAGTGTTGAGATGTTCAGGTCTGACTTTACTGTGGCAGAGTTTGAAAGGATTTTGACAGCAGACATTGTTGAGAAGGTTAATCTAGGCATACAACTTTTCAACCTAAAATAGGTAAAATAACTGATATAGTCCCATTAATATTGCATTTTAGACAGGGCAATTTGTGATTGCAATTCATTACTTAGGCCTACTTCCCCACACTGGTAACAATTTAACAACCCCAAAGAACAAGCTAAAATGATACACTTTATATCATAACCTGTCAGATGAGACAGAGAGACCCAAGTAGGCCTAGGACTAATTTTTTTGTTTCCCCCACAAAATTATCCGGTTTTGACAGTGTTATACAAAATGAGCCAGCAAAAATAATTTTATTGCAATTTAGGCTGCTTTTTTGCACTATACAGTCTCTGCATCAAGTTTGCCCTGTAACTGACTGTTTCTTTTTTTTTTTTTACATTCTTGTTAAATGTATTAGGCTACCTTTAAATAATTTTGATAGTTGCCAATGTATATCGTCTATTGTCTTGATGCCCATAATGTGTCCATAGTGCTAGGCCTACTTCTTCCACTCTACTGTGTACAGCGATGGATGTCCTTGTTGCTTGTCTGGAGAGAAAAACACCTACCGGAGTCAAATTCCTATGTAAGAACTGGATTACGATTCTGAAGAGGCGGAGATACAGTCACGTGCTTTGCGGCTCTGTGGTGAACTAGGAAGTGATTTCCCGCAAGTGTTTTGGAAGAGTTATGTAGTGAAAAGATAGTAACTTCTACCTAATATCGTGCACTACTGATTTCTTTAAATTTATCACCATTGCTTGTCTTCTACTACTGATACCCCTTGTGCCTATTTTATTCTCTACGTTAATCCAACATGTCCGTGACACGGACTGTGGCTAGCTAGAGTTTCTGCTAGCCCCCGCAAGCTTAGCTAGCTAACGTTAGCTAAAGTTTGCTGTCGTGTAAGTCCACTCTTACCATTCTGATTAATATAATCGTAAAATAAGACACCGGTGTACACAATTAACCTGTTGATACTTAATTTGCATGTTGTTTCATATGTGCCTAGTGCAGGATAACATTGAATTAAAAAAAGAGCATGTCGCTGCAATTTACAGCTTGCTAGCGTCTTTCCACTACCAAATCACCAAATTGAACTTGCCTAGTTATTTAATCGGCGATTTCAAATAATGTAAAAGCCACGGTGCTCGCTGTTTGTTTGTCTTTTACTGCCTATGTGGTTGTCTGTGTGGCAAGCGTAGTCTAGTCTTGAAGCGTTCTCATTGACACCTTTGATTAGTCTTCGCGATAATTCCACGAAATATTAGCAGTCAAACTATTGTACATCACAGATGCAGTTTTTTGCATGTGTGTCAAGCACACTTTGTTGTAGGCTGTGCTCCCAATCTAATTTAACTTCACTTTTTAAAATCAACCACCATACTCTTCTAAGCAGGCTGCCTTAGCTGTTTGACCGCAATGTGTCAGCCTCCTGAGAATCCTATACCATGATGCTGTGCACTCTGGAAGCATCGGGTCATGGAGAACACATTAACTTCGGCAAAGGGTCGACCAGACTCTCTACTGCCGGCCAATTCAGGGTCACCACGACACAACTCCGCATCAAGCACAGAAGGAAAGGCTGTGGGGTTTGTGTTGGTGCACGCAGGTTTGTTGTCAATAAGTTATAACAGTTGTCAAAAGCTCTAACACTATTTGGAGGTTGATATTCTTTTGCTTGACAGCTGTGGGGTTGTCAGAATACATGGAATGACAGTGATGCCAATATCTTAATTCAGTAAATAATTCAATAATTCAGTAAATAAAATCTTTATCACGTTTTCCCTCATACAACAAGCCTACGATGGTACATTAGTGTTGTGAGATGGTATAAGATTAATCTTGCAGTGGTAAAGAGCGTAACATATCTTCACCAATACCTCTTGAGGTTTTAGTCCATGATGCTCGTTTTAAGCTGATAATTTTCCCATAAAGGTTTGTGACAAACAAAAAAATACAATTTCTGTTCATTTTCTACTGTAGCATCATATTGCTGTTTTCAGAGATTGATGATGTTGAAGTGACTTAACTTCTTCCTTTTCTCTCTTTCCAGGGGCAGGGTATCATTCAGAGTCAAAAGCCAAGGAGTATAAACAAGTCTGCAAGAGAGCATGCCAAAAAGTAAGTTAAAACAGTTTCTGGTTTCAGTTTACCAGGTGAAGGAGCCAACATATGTTAATATCTGCTTTTGATAGTGGGTGAAAAAAATCAACAGAAATTCCAGCCAAAAATATAATATTTTTTCGTATATGCTGATGAGACTTGCTGATGTTGCTTTTGTTTTTGCTGTTGTTTTTTGGTCACACTTAGGTTTAGTGTTGATCTAGTGCATTTAAACTGTTTGCCCCATACAAAGGTTAATCACTGAGTCAGGATTTATGAATGAATCACTGATTGTCAGACCATAAAATAACTGTTATGTTGCTACCAGTGTCCAACTTTAATAATTTCATCCTGCAGCAACTATCGCTGCCAAGCATTTCTGTCACACAGCCTTGTCCTTAATGACTTTGCCCTCTTCACTCTGTCACATATTCATCTTCATTTGTCATAGTAGTATGTTGGCCACCAATTCATTAGGCGCTCCAGGTCACTGCCACACTGAGGCATGTCACAGAGACAATATGAAGCCACAGTCATGTTGCACTGCGGTACTCTGAAGTGGCGGTAGAGTGCAGGATGAAAGAGGTGGGATGGGGTGGTTGGGGTGGGGTTGTGGCTTAGTGGATGGGGTGCAGGCTAGGGTCCTGTGCCAGGGAATGTGAGCTATGTGTTGATAACATGACACTGCCACAGGAGGAGAGGGGCCTTCACTGCAGAATGCATTCAGTGAGTGTGTATGCCTAAAGCTGAACCATCATATTACACACACATTTTTGAAAAGGTATTTATTTAGTCCTGTTGGACAGCTTTATTAAATCTTACATTGCTCAGCTGCAATTTATTACTCTTGATATTTGTGTGCGTGTGTGTGTGTGTTTGTGTGTGTTTGTGTGTTCATGTGTCTGTGTGTGCCACTTGGATATGCATATGTGCGTGCAGTCTCTTGACCATTGTGTTGTGCCTTCAGCATATGACTGGAATGCTATCCTAATGTGTTGTTGAATTCGCACCTGCAGGAATCTGTCCTGCAGTGCCAACAGCTGGGTGTTTGTCTTGGTTTACTCTGTGCGCTTATTCTCAGGGAGGTATGCACACTCTGCTGTTGCTCTTTTAGGCTGTGGACAAGCTGAAGGCTGGGGCACTGGCTCTGGAGGCAGTGACTGCAGCCCTCATTGAACTTGAGGTTCGCCCCCTGATTCTTACTTTCTCTCTTGTTGTACATTATATCCTCGGTGAAATGGTATTAGTTTAATTACTGTCACTTGATTGTCCACTCTAAACATATTCTACAATGGCATCTTTCTCTGTAGTATTCAGGGAATAAGGGAACAATGCTGTACATAAATGCTATTTTAAATACAATTCTCAATCAGTGTCTATTGAAGCAATTGCATTTGTTACTTAGCCAAACAACCAGTTCTTAGCTGTAAGTGAGACATGCCCCGAGACAGCTGTGGTCTCATTTCTCAGTCCAGGGTTGGCATCTCATAATAATCTCATAGCATGTGTACTGGTTCACACATACTTGCTCACCAGCAGGTGTTTGGGACTGGGACACATGGTCTGTCTGGTACAGTTGCTAATAGCGATTTATGCATTTATCTTGTGTTCTTCAGGACTCCCCTTTCACAAATGCAGGAATGGGCTCTAATCTGAATCTGCTTGGAGAGATTGAGTGTGACGCCAGCATTATGGATGGCAAGACCTTGCATTATGGAGCCGTCGGAGCACTAAGTGGTGAGTGACCGGAGGTAGATGGAAGGTGTAGCGTCCAACCCAATCTGACCCATGGTAATACCTGAATCCCAATCTCAACCTCTTATTGTCTAAATAAAGACAGGAAACCTCACTGATAAATAAAACATGTCAATAAATGTAAATAAATTAGCCTGTGTTCTTATTATTGTACAAATCTCAACCAGGTGTGTCTGCAATGGTGAAGCATGCATCCTCTGCAATAATGGGTCGATGTTAACAGTGCACCCAGTTCAAAGGGCATACCTTTGAAATGAGACATGAGAAAAATATGAATTGCATCATAATTCATCATCCATTGCCAATCGATTAATTTAGACTTGTCACTTTAAAACTGGCGTGGATCAGTGACATGCCAGATTGTTTGTTTTAGTCAGCATGAGGCAACCACCAGCCATAAAATTGGCACATGACTAAGGGAATGGTTCTTGGCGATGGTTGAGTAGGCCCAGGATAAGGTTTTCCTTTTACTACAAAACTTGCATTCTGATGAGATTACAGATTGCCCAGCAGGCTTTTGCCGACTTTATTTGTGAGTGAGCGTGCCATATTTGTTAAATGATGCATTGCAGTTTACCTGCTGAGACATTCAGTTTCCATATTAGAAAAAGTAGAGGTTGGTGTGCTGATGACTTGACCATCTGACTTTCTATCTTAACAAGTTTAACCCTCAACATGCTATACTTGTGTGTGGCTATTTCTATTGCAATTTTACCTATTTTTACTACTGCTAATTAGTGTACAGAACTTAATGGATGGTCTAAGATGGAGTTCTAACGTTGTTCACAGGGATCAAGAACCCGGTGCTAGTGGCAAGGAGGCTACTGAGTGAAGCTCAGAAGGGCAAGCTGTCTGCTGGCAGAATACCTCCCTGGTGAGGAGTCCAATGTGTTCCGCTGTCCTCTGTTTATGTTGCTCTCTCCCTCTCTGTTTCTCTGCCCCTCTCCCCCCCCCCCCCCTCTCTCTCTCTCTCTCTCTTTTTCTACACTTGACTGACACATATCCAATGCACAACGGCGGCGGCGTTCACATTCCGTCCCAGCTTTAAGCCGGGATCCAGCTGTGAAATGAAACTACATGGTGCTGAAAAGTCTTTATGTAAGAGGTTTCTTTTTTTTTTAAATCCCAGGCTCTTTAGTGGCGTTTTGAAATTGCGTGTGTCAGGGACTTTGAAGTATGTGCCACACTCATTTTGCACACGTCACCCTGTCGTCTCCATCACCCAGTCACCCCTCTGTCCGTTTGTTCCATCAAAGTTTTAAAATGTCTCCGAATTGGGTGCAATGAGTGAACGGCCAACCGTGTGGCATCTCTCTCTTTCACTCACTCTTTACCCCTCTCTTTCTTTCTCTCTCTTTCTCTCTCTCTGTCTCTGTCTCTGTCAGCTTCCTAGTGGGGACAGGAGCCCAGCAGTGGGCTGTGAGTCACGGCATCCCTCCTTGCCCGTCAGAGAAGATGGCCACCAGTAAGTATATCAGCCGTCCCCTATTAGCTTAGTGCTCTGGAGCAACAGTAAGAGAACAGGCTTTCTGCCACAATCAGCTGGATCACTGCTGTCAGCGCCCACATTATCAGCGGGAGCTAACACCCTCCACTCGGCTGCGGGATGGCGCAGGCCTTTATATCAACAAAGATTATCAGCACCAGGGCATTTACCCTGGATAGGCCCACTAAATGTTTTCTTTGACAATAAATGGCTTGTTAGCCGCAGTCAATCATTTAGAGATTACGGGACTCAAAGCATTCCAAAGAGAAAATGCGAAAAAGGGCTTTGGATACCTCTATGGCTCATCAAAACCGTCGTGATGGAGAACTCTGCCATGTCTTAAAGGAAGAATGTTGGAAGAGCGTGCAGGGACAGTGCAGAGTTCACTTCTATGGAGTCCATTTACCATCATTATTTGTTATCAGTGCTGCATTATGCGTTTTGCATATGATGCGTTGTTGAGTATCTCTCAGTTGTGTTAGAAGCTTGTGTTGGTTAGTGCCGACAGTGTGTCAGTTTTACTACTTGATGGCTCACCTCTGTTGTAGGGGCTGTAGTAATAGGATGTTCAAAGAAGAAACACACTGCTATCATGCACATCATGATATTGATTATTGAAAGCTGATCAGTTGAATCTGTGTGTGTGTGTGTGTGTGTGTGTGTGTGTGTTTGTGTGTGTGTCGTACAATGTCAAATGTTGTTTTCCTTGTTGTTTCTCATTGAGAGTAATGACGCTCCGTCCCATTAATACCATCCACCCTGAATGTCACTTCATTTAATTATCTACTTGTTTCTAATAAACAAAATATTTGTAACATGGTGTTATGTGAATATGTGGTATGTGTTATGTGTTATGTGAACAAAGGCACGTATGCTTTAATGAAAGGACCCCCTCGCAGTCGCCATTGCCCCGTATCAAACCTTTTTCTTTCCCTGTCCTCTTCTCCCCTCCCCTCTGTGGATCTGAAGCCAGAATCATGACTGTGTTGTTGTAACACATGTCCCTTTTTACAGGGAGCTTTTTGTCAAGGCTTCAAATAGTCTCCATTGATTACTCCCACACGCTTTGAACGCTGTAATTGTATGTTGGAAATTAAAGCCAAGAGCGTGCCATTCTTGCCTGCACGTATTATAGCTCTATTATGTCCAAGTGAGGAGTCGCTGTGTGTGTGTGTGTGTCTGTGATGTAATCAAGTCATCAGCGAGTGGAGAGTAGTGTTGCGTGAGTGTGTGTGAGATTCTGTTTGTGTTCATTTGTGTATGTCTCCCTGCAGCGTGTGTGTGTTGTGTGCTTGTGCACAAATATGCATGTGTGTTTCTGCGTGTGTATGTGTATTCGCCCTCTAGCTTGATTATATATTTTTCACTCCCTCATGCAGAGTTCAGTATGTCAGCCTACAGAAGGAACAAGAGGAAGATGGAGCTGGCTGAAAAGTTGGAGACCGAGCGATGTCAAGCGAAGAGAGGACGACAATCAAACGTGAGTTGTCCCCCTCAGCCTAAATTCCATCCATGTCAAACACCGATCATCAACTGCTTCCCCCATGGCTGTAGTTTACACATGGTTGAATGTTAGTGCTTCCCTTGACCTAAGTTTTAACGTGCTAGTCCTGCCACAATGATAAACCTGTTTCTATTCTGAGTCCTACCACTTCCTGAAATCAGCCACGCTCCCTTGAAAATGAACATATGAATGAAACAGCGATGCAGCGCAATTTTTTTTTTCCAAATAAAGGAGTAGCTGCATTGGAAATCTCTGCAGAGAGCGCCCTTCCGCCCTTCCTCCCCCGTTCGCAAGGTCTGCACATTTAATTGGCCTTAAACACAGTGTAGCCTCTGCGCTTGCCTTGACATTATTACTCTGGTGATAAAAGGGCCAACATCTGCACAGTCCTCTAATCCATGGCTGCCAGATGCCTAGAGGAGGAAAACCGCAGGATAATGATGACCTGTAGATATGGGGTGTGGAGACTTCAATCATTCAGAATCAGACGAGAAAAACACACAGACAAACACACACTCATAGATGTCTATTAGCTTACTCTACTGTTCAACCATAATCAACCTTCATCTCAACCATGATGAAACATCTTGCCTGGGGGATACCTCAACTAGTCACTTGGTGGCACACTTCCACAGTGTGGCAGGGTACTGGTGTGTGGGTGAAATGTGTCTAATTACCCTCTCTCGTGCATACACACACACACATACACACTCTGATATGGCAAAGATACAGCACAACTCCAAGTAGTTGTTAGAGTTTACTAAAAAAAAAAAAAAGTTTGGAGTTTTTTGCCCCTTCTGTGCGGCCTTTTTTGTTTATGTGTGAACAAGACGTCTAAAATTTTAGTCTCTGGCTTGTTTGAGGAAAAAGGGACTTTTTTTAGGAGGATTGATAAAAAAACAAGGATTATTTTATGCCTTTTGCTAGCCCAGTCGTATGTGTGGTCCCACCACATGAAATATAAGCGCCATTTCAAGAGTATATACCCCTTTAAATTAAACAGGAGTCACAACTGGGTCATCCAGAATAATTTATAGCGATTAAAAAAAGAGCACCAAAAGAAAAAAGGGGGATGCTAAATGGGAGAAGGCGGAGGAGAATGGGCATATGTTCAGGCCTTTAAGGGGTCGGGGGGGGGGGGGGGGGGGGTAGGGGGAGGCATCTTACACATGAGACGGGATGCTCTCGCAGCTCATGTCTCCATCCCATCCCAGGACTGACGAGGTGAAGGAAGATTGATGGAGATCACTTTCCCAGATGGCGTCAGCAAGCTCCTCTGGGCCGCCCACGCTTGCTCTGGCAGACGGGCCTTACCAGTGTTTAGCATCGCTTTGTTTAATCAGTCATTTCTCTCCTGTACGTATAAATTAGATGGAAATGAAAAGAACAATAGTGCCGGTACACCGAATGGCTGTGATTTACAGACCGACTTAAGTGATCTGTAATGAGGATTAAATGGGCTCCACTTGCCCAGCCTTGAAGTCCAGTATTTCTTTCCCACACTTCCATTTATTATCGTGATTAATTTATTTACAACTTTTAATGTTTTTGAAGTGTCTGGGTTCATATTGCAGGCACAACTTCACACTCACTCCCTTTCTGCCTCTCTCTCACACACACACATATGCCTCAAAATTGGACTTTGTCTCTTAAGCTTTCAGTGGTCCTTGTGTAAAGCTGGCAAGTCAGAAAGTCCAGCGCTGATTTGTAAATTTAGGTCCTAAATTGCATTTCAGCATTTGAGCTCCAGTGCAGATCTATAATTTGGTATAAAACAAACGTTTGTAGTGCAGTCTGTTTTTGATTATCATATAAGATTTCTTTTTTTGTTATGTCTCCCCAAAACGAAAAACAGTTCCAAGTCATAAAAGATATTCTTATTAGGCGACTGTTCTGTGTGTGCCTGTTTTTAAGGATCAACACCTGTCTTTTCTGTTGTACTTCCATTTGTAAATTCACCCAGCATTTAATGAATTCTGAGTTATACATGTCTGAATTGTATTACCCTTTACAAGAATAACAAGCCTTTCTAGAAACTTTTGTCTTCTGAATGTTGAGTGAGGGCTACTTTTTACTATAAATAAAGTAGTCCAGCACATTCATCCAGCACATTCATCAGGTGGTTTTTGATCCCATGGTTTCATGTGCAAAAAACATTAAACAAATCCACCACCAAAGTCATTGAATGGTTGTGACGCTGTATTGAAGGAATCACTTCTTGCTCCTGCTTCAGAGTGTAGATAAATTATGTTCTTTGTAAGTGAGCGTTGTGCGTGTGCGTTGTTAGATGGAGACTGACAGGTCTCTGATGTCCAATAGTTAATGTGTCCGGGGATTGGATTTGCCCAGGACTCCGCAGGCCCCCGGGGGCCCCTCGGCTGTGCCAAGGTTCACTGGAGATGTGCCGTACATGGCAGATGGGAAGCAGAAATCATGAATCACAACGTTCCCCCTGGTTTGCCATTCGGCTGTAAAAGCACATTTTTCATGTTGCTAAGTATCGCGTTTTGGATTTGCAAGTAGGCGCCTTCCAAAGTACACTGCAATCAGCGAATGAAAACAGAACTTTTAAAAATAAAACATTTGACGTAAAAAAAATCGAAGCACACAGAAACCATAAATCAGTTTCTAATATGCAGCACAACCCTCTGAGTGTGTTTTGTGATTTTTGAAAAATTCATCCCTCTGTGCATGATTTTCAAAGGAAGCTGCTGGTTTGAAATTGTTTTATGTTCATCAAAACATCTGTTTCTGTGTGTGAATGCTGTATGATCTGAAGTAAAAATGTTTTCAGGACAGTGACCTGGGGCCTTTGGGCAAGGTCAGAGCCATTCTGGTGGATGGAGAGGAGCACGATTCAGCAGGTCTGGACACGGTTGGTGCCATCGTGGTAGACCAGGAAGGCAACGTGGCAGCCGCAGTGTCCAGTGGAGGGCTGGCAATGAAGCATCCGGGCAGAGTAGGGCAGGTAAAGAGGACCGTGTCTTCAGTTGTCCAAGTTTTGTCCAAATGTTTTGAGCTGGTGCCAGTTTCTCCATGAACCCTCAAATATGTAACTGCCATGAATTATGCCAATCATAAATTCATGCCAGTTAATTGTTGGGGCCTAGGTGGATACTTTTAACGGAAGAGTTTAAGGAAAAGTCTAGTCATAACCCAACCACCCATAGTCCTGTTTGTAACTGAAAGGGTTAGTGCCAACAAATGCATTTTCCTTTCATTTTAATAATTGCAATTCTGATTTTTCACGCCATGTATTCATCTGCAAAGCATCATCCTCTGTCAACACACTGACAAACAAACACATGAAATGTAAATAAAAAAAACAAAACAGGGAATAACTGCAGAGGGACAACTCACTGCTCAAGATTTACTCCTCTCAAAATCCAACCTCAGTATAATTTAAACTGTGTGTGCGCAAAGTGTGGGAGAAAAACAAAAGGCAGTGCATGTCAGTGTGAAAATGTATTGTGGCACTCGCTTCAATAGGCTTGGAAGGGTTTCTCCCTGGATGAAAGAAGTGCACAGTGGTCAAGTAAGCCAGATTGCTTTCGTTTTGCATTGTAAAAGGAGACCACACAAAGCACTGACTTCTAAAGCCAATGTAGTTATATTTTATACATACACACACACACACACATATATATATATATATATATATATATATAGAGCTTATATTCCCAGGAGTAACATGAATAGCTTTAAAGATCATTGTATTGGCTGGTATCCAGCCAGCAACGCATATCTCCTGGACTGTCACACTGTTGTCTCTTGTGTCTTGTTTATCGTACTGCCAAAATGATATTTGACAAATTGTGCCATCTTGTGAATTCCCTGAATTTCAGAACTTTCCCTTCTTTTCTCTGTTCTGATTGTCTCTTGTCTGTGTCTCCCCTTCTTCTCCATCCTCTCCTACCAGGCAGCTCTCTTTGGCTGTGGCTGTTGGGCACAGAATTCCTCTAATGCAAATCCTTACTCAACAGCTGTGAGTACCTCAGGTATCCAAACACTTTACCTCTATTGAATACGCAACACAGCACATCTAGAAATGATAGGGATCACTGGAAACTCAGCATTTGTCCACTGTACCGAAAACAATAGCTCACAAAGGTAGCTGCTAAACCACTAATGTACTGTACTAATCTGCAATCTGTATGTATGAATACCTTAGGAATAATGTCTTTAAATTAAACTAATCTTTTCAACCCTATACTCAACCATATACTCCACCACTCCCTTGTTCCCTTACGTTTAGGACAGAATATGAATCCCCTGGTTATTGTCCTGTTACTTTTGTCAGGCAGGGTGGGCTCCACAAGCATCTCCTGTGACTAATGTATTTCTCATTAATTCAGACAGTGGGGTTGAGTGGGACTGGAGGAAAATATAAGGCTTTTGGAGATTGGGGGTGGTGGGTACAGGCGACACTGGATGAACAGATACACAGGCCTGAGAAATGAAAATCTCTCTCTCTTTATCTCTCTCTCTATATTAATTTTGTCTGTTCAAATGTCTGCGTTTAACCCCGTCAAAGGACGTGGCCTGCTGCAGTTGCGTAATACTAAAAGAGCAAATAAGGGGCAATTGGCAAAGTTAATCAGTGAACTAGAAAAAACAACTCATTTCAGTGGCCTTCTCCTCAAGCAGAGCTGTATGGGCCTTCATAGTGATTGGGATTTAATGGTGTTTTGCTAAGTGAGCATGTGTGCAGATGAAAGGCATTGCAAGAACGCGCCGGCTGCGTTATCAAGGAGATGGTGTCTGCTCAGATTTAATAACTTCATTAAAGCCACGCTTTTGTACGACTCTGGTTCTTTGAAATATTCTTAATCTTAATTTGAACCAGCGTCCTGGCCAGGCCTTTTTATGGGAGACCCTGAGCAGTGCCAGTATTTCAAAGACAGATAGGCCCCTTCAGTGCTCACCCTGGGAAGCTCAGCTCGAAACAAATCAAAAGCTCTGAAAGGCTCAAGGGTTGAACTTCCAAGATATCTCCCAGACACGGGAAAACAGGTGTGCAACGCCAAGAAAAAGAAAATGGAATGGTGAACACGTTCTTCAAAAAGATCTGCCTGGGTAGCGTTTGCATGATGAATATGTCTGGTGCGTTTTAGGCTTTCCTTTTTTTTTTTTTTTTTGCTGCCTACATTTGTTCCAAAGTTCTTATGTTTCCATATTCCTTTGGTTCCACTTTAGTTCCAAAAGTACCTCCTGTGACTCTGAGTGCTACTGAGTAGACAATCACCAACATCATGGGCCGCTTGTTAAAACAATCAATATTTTGCATGAATAAATGAAACATAAAGTGCCACACAAAATGTGAACATTAGACACACATTTGGGTTGTTTGAGAGCTGTGTAAGATTTTCATGTTAACTTTTATCTTGATGATAGCTAAGAGTCCATTCACAGATTTATTTTATTATACAACATTAAAAGAAAGCTTCATGACATCTTGTGCGGACTAGGACATTTTCTTTATTATGAAAGCACACTTTGAGGGCCATTCTTGCTCATCACGCAGTTGCATGTATTACAAATTTTAAACCTACAAGGGTTGGCAGCTCGGTTATAAAAAAAACAGTATAGTTAAGTTGAGATGCCCCCCAAACACACACTCACACACAAAATAAATATAAACAACGTGATATAGGTAATGAGTGTAACAAAACAATGAATGAAGTGTGCAGTAGAGTGAATATAATGGAAATCCTTTGGTCCACAGGATGTCGGAGTAGAATACCACTGGGGTTTTTTTCTAGTTTCCCAAACCAGATGCTTAGTAAGTACATATTTCCAAAGCTAAACAAGATTTTCTGCTCTGCCTCCCATTTGTGCTGTTGGGGACCTGAGGCAATAGGCTTTACGTTTTTGGCTAATGCATTCTGTCACATGAATAAAAACGACCTTTCTTTTTCGGGCCTGTGTGTGCTTTGCTTAACAAAGCCAAAGCGCGTCTTATTTGATGTTTTCTTGCAACGTATATGAGTGCGAACGTTGCCAAAAAAAAAGATAGAGGTCCATTATTCTTCTTTTGGGGACAGGCCATGACTTAAATGTATGGTTGTGAATGCTGCTATATTTCGGTCGTCTTAACATTTGCGACAGCCAGACGTTGCAGCCCGTGGGAACATTAAGTCTTTTCATGAGATGCCTCAGACTGTTTCAGAAGAGAAAGCCCAGTGGGAGAGAATGCACCACAGTTGTAGCCATACTCTATTTTTCTTTAGTGACCTAAAATATATAGACGTGATCTCAGTCTGATAGAATTGTAAGGGGACTTATTTTCGACTAATTCTCTGCTGCACTCCTTTTTTTTTTTTTTAAAGCATATCTGGAGTGAATAAGGACTCCAGACCTACAGTGCACAGTACATGGCATACGACAGAAAGCACACACAAAAGTATGCCTTTGACTTTATAGTTCAAATTCTCAGGGCAGGGAAGTGGCTTTAACAGCTAGACACCCTGTAAAACTGCCACTATGAGCAAGCAGTTCCTTGTGCCTGAGCGCAGAAGCTCCAACTGCATACGCTCTGGTGCAGCCCACCTCTCTCCATGTTAATGCATTTCCCTTTACAGTAATCACTTACACGTCTCACTAAAAAGCCAAATGTGACATGTAAGAACAGCTCTGGTGGACCAGAATAGAGCTCTGTGTTGAAATTGCACGCCAAGCCTCTCGCTGCCATCCCTAGCACCACCCCCCGCCCCACCCCCACTTGAATTTTCTCACACCTGTAGTCTTTGGCCTGTTGGAGAAGGGTGTAAAGGCACCTTTGGCCTGTGTGAAATGGGGGGTTGGGGGGAGTTGCGGAGTTTGCAGACTTTCGTCCCTAGCCTGAAGCGAGTGGTCACAGTTTGGTGAAATGGTGCAGGAAAGCAAAGCTTTCAGAGCGGGGTCATGCTGACCCATTGCGTCCTCTTGCGTGGATGCCACACTTTTGAAAGAGGTTAAAAAAAAAATGTCCATTATTTACTCTGAGCTTCGTTTCGTTTCTTGTTCTTGTGAATCCTCGACACATGGAAGGCAAACCTCTGAGATCCCCCTCCCGCCCCACCACACTGTCTTTCACCATGGTGTTTTCCTTTCATGTTCCCCAAAATTGAAAACGCGTGCCTTGCGCGGACGGAGCGGGCGAGTGAGCAATAGTGGATGTGTGCTCTGTCGCGGCACCTGCTTTTCATTTCCCAGACTTAAAAGGCATTCCCATCAAAAGGGCCAGAAAAACAATCAGTTTGGGCTCTGACACACGGAGCTCACCGCCTTTGCCCAAGTCCCTACCTCCCTGTCACTCTCTCTACTTCTCTTTCTATCTCTCTCTCTCACTCTCTCTCTCTTCTTCCCTTTTTCTGTCTCCCTTTCTCCATTCATCTCTACCGTTCTGTCTTGCTTTCACTCTGCCTTTCTCCCAATGTCTCACTTGCTCTCTCTGCTTCTTGTCTTTTTCCTTCTCATCTTTTGCCCTCACTCTGCCTCCCTTTCTTTCCCTTCCCTCTTTTCTCTCTCTCTCTCTCTCTCTCTCACTCTCTCTCTCTCAGCTGGCCCTCTCATGTGGGTCTGCTTTCATATGTGGGTGTCTTTGTTGACCTTTTCATCCTGTCCTTGTCTCGCTGTGGTCGCTGTGATTCAGCCTCACCAGTCAGCGGCGTTGCCTCGTAACAGCCCTCACTTGGCTATGCCACACTGTGGAAAGTTTGTTTGCTTTTGATTTCGTATCCCTTGCCAACCACCACCCACACCTTAACCCCCCGCAAATAGGCTTTTTTTTTTTACCTCCCTGTACTCTGGTCTGGTTGATGCCTCAGTTTAACACAAAGCATCTCAGCCTTAATGCCCACTTATTCTGGACCGCTAGACAATTTACGGTAAAAGTCAGGGAACAGACAGAAAGACAGCCAAGCAGCCCTTCAGTCAGTAAGACACGTTTCACTCTTTCTCTTGACTCCTTTTCCCTTTTCTTTTCATCTCGTCCAAATGAGAATTTGAAAATTGCTGCAGACATCCAGTTGTCATGGTAATGAACCTGCACACAGGTCTGTTGTAGTTACCTGATATTTTACAAGGCCCACAGTCGTGTTTGCAGAAACAACAAGGCTATTTTCTTAAAGGCTTTATGGCTCTTACCTTGAGCACTTGCCAACCCTCTTTTGTTTTCACTTCAGGGGCTGTTTTTTTTTTTTTTTTTAACTTTGTAACTCTGTCAGTTTAGCTTAAAAAGTGAAAGCAAAATGCTGCTCAAAGCAATGAAAGCTGCCCAAGATTTCTTTTTTGTTAATAAAGGGATTGTGTTTCAGCATATACATTATATAGTCCAACAGCCCTTTACATCTTATGTCTAATTTTCATCCTGTCTGAGATGCTGTCAGGATCTCATCATAAGCATTAAGTTCAATTGGATCTTTTCACTGCCAGAATGTTGCCCTGTGTGCGGTGTGAGAATTCTAAACTTTTTGATTTACCAGATGGTTTGAATTGGAATCTCAAACCACAGTTGAAGCATGTTTTTCACTTGCAGCAGTAGTTTAACATTTGAACCTCATCCACCTTCATTTGTATTAGGTGAGACCTTTTAAAATACTGTAGATATGATATTGTTAAATCTATAGTGTTTGCATGCTGCTTGATATGACACAAACATTACTGTCTATGATCTTTATCTTGCACTAGCTTTATATGTTAGCAGCCTGGTGGAAATTGTGCATAGTTTAGACTGACAGCACCGCTTCAATCCATTGTTTTTCTGTACAGCCATTCAATCCATTGTCATCTATACAGCCACTAGTGCACCTTTATTCTATGAACAATGTGTCTCACTTGAAACTTTCATTTCACATTGGCCTGTGGCTACTTTTTTCACCGTGTGTCCCGCAAAGGTTTGACCACAACGGGCCTAAGGTGTGTGAAAGGGGCTACACAGCAGCGTGGCTATTGCACTTAAGGTCCGGGGTTGTTTTTTGGAGACCCAGCCTGCTCTCCATTATGGGGCTCCGACTAAGTGGACATTCGCACAAGGTTCGCTCATTTCCATGCCGTCTGGGAAATTAAAGACGAGGGGATAAGATTTCCTTCCAGCTTTGGGGCTGCTCAGGATGTATTAAGCCTGCCGATCAGCACTCTGAAGTTCTAAGCAAAGATTCCTCCAATATGCTTCCTTATGGGGCCATGTGTTCACACTTAGCTTGTTTACTTAAGCCATCACAAAATTGTATGTTTTTTTTTTTTGTTTTTTTTTACAAGACGAAGAGCTGATGTCAGCATGTGTTGTATGTGATGACTGGGTGCTGTTTTAGGAGTCCATCTGAGACAAGTTTGTGTAACATACAACATTAAAAACGCATACACATACATTTACAGTACACAGACACACAGAGCTTGCCTACATGGCAAGGCCTACTATTATGTCTGATTATCCACAGTCCTCAAGCTCTCACCAGTGCTTGAGGGACTTGAGGAGCTTCTAATTGGTTCTTTTGAAGGTCTAGGGGAAGATATATGAAATGGATGTTTTTTATTTTTGTTTTTAATCAAAGTATTTGTGACCTAACTTGGCAACTACCGCAAAACTTTCATAATTAAAAGACTGACACACCCACACATTTTTCACCATGTTAATTTTATCCCACAAAATACAGAAATTAAGCTTGTGTCTTTGTGTGTGTGTGTGTGTGTGTGTGTGTGTGTGTGTGTGTGCGCGCGCATTTCCTGTGTTGCGTCAGGCTGCGGGGAGCATCTGATGCGCACCATGCTGGCCAGAGAGTGCTCATCAGCGCTGCAGTCTGAGGATGCTCACCAGGCGCTGCTGGAGGCTATGCAAAACAAGTTCATCAGTGAGTACCGTTGAACAGCCCACCTCCCCACACAACACACCAGACACATAAGATTTATTAGACACATCAAACCCATTTATTGACACGCTCATCAAACTCAAGGTCCTTACAGGAGTGCAGTTCTTGCAATATTGTTGTGATGTTATTGTTCCAAGGTAGCCTAATTTCATGATTGCACTGAATCCAGAAAGCTGAAATTGTCAGTCCTTTTGAATTTCTTTGACTGTTTACAAACTTCACCCTTAATGATTTGAGCACTGATGCCAAAGGGCACAATATCTAATTGTTCCTTGGTTTTATTTAAGTTGTTTTAGCTGTTTTTAACAACAGCCATCTGTGCTTCCTCTTACTTACACTTTACAACCTCCTGATATGTCTAGCATCTTGTTAATTGTGTTGTGTGTCATCTGAATGTAATAGCAATCTGCATGACTTTGGCTTTGTCATCAGGGACTTTGTTCCAGCCATGCCACTCCTCTCGTGTGTGTGTGTGTGCGCGTTTTGACATAATATTAGCAGAATAGTCTTTATTGCTGTTGTAGTGTCATCACTAACCAGCTGTCTTATCTCGGATCTCAATAAAGAAGAGTTTAACTCTACAGAAAGTGTATGTGCACTGTGTGTGTGTATGTGGATTCCTGTGTGTTGTATATCACTCTGTATATCTCAGGTCGACCCTGCTATCTGCTCTCTAGAAACAGCGAGAAGCACATCTCCAGTGTGCCTAGATGACCAGTCACCAGAGTGGTTTGCATAGCTCTGGCTGGTCATGCAGTTGAGGATGAGCTTGGCCTATGAGTGGTGAATGAGTGTGGCCTATTGCTGGGCATGAGCTGGAAGACCCTTTGTGCATCATTTCCTGCCTTTGGAATAATTGGAAATGGAATCATTGAAACACACACACACACACACACACACACACACACACAGATATTCATATACAAACATACACCTCCTCACAACATTCTCTGCTTATGTGTGAGTGATGTCGCACACATACATCCACTCCCTCAGATGTACACATGCCACACAACTGCTCAGGCATTTGTTTGTGTGCAGATGGGGGCGCTGAAGGATGATGATGTGTTGGAATAGGTGACGGCCCGAAACCATAGCAAAACAACTAAACAAAGAGACAGAGTGCAATTAACAGCTCGCTTCAATGGAAATAAGGCGCATAGGAAAAGTGACCCTGAACGCTTTTATTTATAAATCAGCTGCGTTTAGGGATCCTCAAATATTCGCTGGACTCATATTTTGCAGCCACAGTTATTTTCAGGCGGCAGTAAATATTCTGTTGACATTTCATTTGAAGATGTTATTTATTTTTCTGTGTATGTGTGCCTCCCTCGTTTTTGCCACCCCCCTGTCATTTTCAGAAGTGGTCAGTGTAAATTGTCGTTCTTTTTTTTTTTTTTTTTTTCCCGCGACTGAAGATGGGCTTTAGTTTTGGTTTGCTCCGTGGAGGCGAGTGACCACTGGCCGAGCGTGTTCTGTTTGAGTGAAAAGAGGGAGGAAAGGGAAAGAGGGAAAAGTGATCCTCAGTGTGGGAATGTTTTGTGGTTTTACGCCTCTCTCAGATGTCTGGTACGAGACATGTGTGACACTCAGGGGCCCGAATGAAGAGGCGTGCTTGCTTGCTGTTGGGCGTAATTTCAGGCCTATTTGCAGTATTGTTGTGTTGTGGCAGGGCTTAACACGAACCAAAGCCTCAAGAGGAAAAGGAGCCCTCACGATCCCTCTGTGCGCTCTTCGAGTAGCAGCTAGCATGATTATGATGTGCCACCCTAACGAACCAGTCCGTGCATCCGTGCAGCCTTCAGGCCATAAAGGACCTCTGTTTGTGTTAACCACCACCACCCACCCCATTTCTGTTCCTTTTCTTTTCTCTTACAAATCTAGGCCCAAATCTCAGCTTTCCTGGTCTCTCCTTTTGTCTGTCTCTTGGTCATAAGTGGAAGGTAAACAAGCAGGGGGAGAGGGCGTTGTGTGTGTGTGTGTGTGTGGCGGGGGGTGGGGGGTTGTACATGGGGATCTGGCAGACAAAGGCAGGAGGGGATAAGATGTGCGATCTGTTTTAAAATATTAGACAGACGTGTGATTTAAGAGGCCTTTTAAAGGGGCTAGTGTAAATTCCAGTGTTTTGTGTGAACGGCGGCCAGGCTTGAACTCGGGCCTGTTTTAATTGAGCGTTTTTGAAGTGGGCCCGAAAAAGGGGAGAGCTGCAGCGCTCACAGAAAATAGAGAGTACCTGCTCAGTGTTACCCAAGCCCAAGCCCAGTTCGCACAAGCCTGTGGGCTCCATTTGACTTCCTACAGGTTGGCTCACTACAGTGACGGAGGTGGGCACTGAAGACTCCTGTGCCGGAGCTCATTCTCTGTGATCACCTATGAAGTGACGATGAGGTCTTTTATCCACTCTGCTCTGGCCAGGCTCTATATCCAACGTGTGTGTGTGTGTGCGTGGTTAATGTCCTGTGTGACATGCACAACAATCCTGCCAACGAGTGGCCATGTGCTTGTGGACTGTGGATGTGGCACGAAGTGGACCATGTTATTTAACCCGATTGCGCTCGAAAAACCAGACTTTCAGAATGACTGAATTTTCTGGTCTGGTTAATAAAACAAAGCGTTTGGAAAGAATAATTGTTTGCAGTTGTTTAGCTTGGCTAGGAAAGGTAGGGGGAAAACGTATGTTTCCCTTGTAGAACATTAAATAACCAATAAATTACTCACAGCATGTCTGGGCAGAGAAGGACAAAGCCTCCGAAGCATCTTTTCCCCCACGGCTAGTTGACCTCCCCTGCAGCTGCTTGACTTGCTGCGGATTTCTAGTGTCCCAACTGACCTGCACTACAATACATCAGCCACTTTAAATGAAAATATGTTGACTGTAAAGTAAAATAAAATTGAGTTCATTTGGTGTGTTGTGTGTGTGTGTGTCCGTCCCTGTGTGTTGTGTGTGTCTTCGCTCCACAGGTTCTCCCTTCCTGGCCAGCGAGGACTGCGTGTTGGGCGGTGTGATCGTCCTCCGTTGTTGCCGATGTGTGGAGACCTCATCAGATATCCAGGCTCTGCTGGGTGAGACATGAAATGTGTCTAACCGCTAACAGATTCTCTCATTTACGTCCTCTCGTGTCGGTGCTTCTTTGAAGCATCCACCCCCCTCCCCACACACACACAAACACATCAACTGGTTTTCACTCAATATTGTGGTGTGACCTTTCTTTACTATTGGTGCTGTGTGAATAGTTGGAAAGCCTCAGCCAGATGTCCTGTCCAGTCCTGAGCTCTCTCCAAACCAGATACATGAATCACAACCACAGGTCGTCATCACTGTGTTTTCTGGTGGCTGGGGATCAGTTCAAAATGTTCAGATTTCATGAATGTTTGCTACGACCAAACGCCACAACCATGCATTGCATGCAGGCTCAGGCCAAATACCAGCAGACATACCGGTGGTTACTCACCAATTAATAACTGCGGACCTGACCCTTACGGCTTCTAGTTTGTGACTTGTCTCTCCTCTCCCTCCCTCCTTCTCTCCTCATCCTCCTTGTGTTTTTGTGACTGATGCTTTGGTGAGGCCCCCCCCTTGCACGCCTTGTGCTAATGCACCCCAGAGGTCGAAACAAACTCAAACCCGACTGAAAGGCTTATTTCTTCTCTCGTTTTAAAAGCAGTCAGAGCCCCCAGGTCATATCCATTGTAACTTACACGCAAACACACACACACATGGACAGACACACACATTTACACACAGCTCAGTCTGTTTGCTTGGTTCTACTCAGCCCTTCTTTTTGACTGACTGACTGACTGACTGACACTGACTAACTGACTGACTCATCATTATCTGTTGAGCTTTTAAAACTGACCACATATCCCTAAATCATTACCCCCCCCACACGCAGACACACACACACACACACACACACACAATCATTTCTGGCACTGGCTTCCTCTTTTTGGGAATGAATGAGGACCCTAAGCACATTGAAGTGTAGGGATGGAGCTAACAATGGGCTCTTTGTTTGGATTGGGCAACACCTATCTCTCCCATGAATGGAAAGACTTGGACACCTGAACGCTTTGTTGCTTTAATTTGAGGGCGAGCCTGGACCGCTCGCTTGTTTACACATATTGACTTACTTTTCTCCGCTCTAAAAGGCCTGCCATATGAACGTGACCTCTGCTGCGTTTAAAACGAATAATGATCGCAATTTCTTACGTGAGGCAGGATTGGAGTCGACAAGCTTTGTAGTCTCTTTCCGTTCTCCTTAGTCTCTTGCCCCTCTCACGCTCTTTCTTTTACTCTGTGCGTATGTGTGTGTGTGTGTGTGTGTGTGTGTGTGTGTGTGTGTGTGTGTGTTTGAGTGAGTAATGTCTGTAACCTGTGCCATGTGTCTGTTTTTTTTTTTTGACCTCACAGTGGAGTTCTTGTGGAGTCACACAACAGAGAGCATGTGTGTCGGCTACATGTCCGCGCAGGATGCCAAACCTAAGGTGAGCCTTTTTTCTGCCAGCTTGTGGTTTGTTTGTTTGTTTGTTTGTTTGTTTGTGTTTTGATTGTGTGTTTCAGCACACACATACATACATACATACATGCAAGCCGTGTGTGTGTGTGTGTTCAGTGATTTTAGTGATTTCACTTTGCCACAGTGCATTGTCAGTGCAGGTTTTCTGCATTGTCAGTGATTGCTTGCACTCTCTCTAACCAGTCCCCTCTTGGGACACCCCCCCCCCCCCCCACCCCCACCACCTTCACCTCTGCTCCTTTCCCAGGCAGGGTGCTGAGTGACTTATAGCCTTGCTGAAAATAGCATCAAAACGCTCTTAAATGCATGCTTATTTTTCTGCAGCAAGCAAGTGACAAGAGAAACAAATCACACGCCTCGCGACTGCTGAGGAAAAACAATGGCCCGACCCTTCTTGCTCTTTTGGTGAAGAAAAGTAAAAATGGCAACATCAAACGCGTAGCATAGAAGGAAAGGCCTAGGAGGAGAAAACAAGATACTTGGACAATGTGTACCAAGGACTTTGGACTCTAAACTGAAATTAAGGGAGGTTAGATTTTGTCAACATATTGTGGGCTTCACTCTTTTCTAAAACACACAGACATAAACACAGTCTGAGTATAAGTAGGAAACACTCTTAGATAGGTGTGTGTCTTAGACCGCCAGATACATGTGTGTGTCCCTGAGAGAGTATGTGTGTGTGTGTGTGTGTGTGTGTGTGTGTGTATTTGTCCACCTGACACCGCCTGGCCTGACTGACTGGGGCATGGAAAGGAAGGGAAAAGGCGCTTGAGGTTCAGTTTCAAAGAGTTCCTCACAGATCGCTTACCTACCCTCTCTCACTCACTCTCTGTAGCTCCCTCTCCCTGCCCTTTTCCTTTGGTCCCCCTGCCACCCTACACACACACACACACACACACTAACACACACACACTCCTCCCCTGTTCCTTCACATTGCTTCTGCTACCTGTTCCAGGAGCACTTGCTGACTAAGTCCGACTGCTCAGTGGCGTCTGAGCATTTCCCCTTCTGTGAAAGTACCCTATTCACTTTGTTAGCAGGCAGTTAACTATTTGGTCTGCGTTATATCCCAATTTCCCATTCTTTTTTTGCCTGGTGACCTCAACAATTGATTCACACAATTTTTTTCTTCTTGGGAAGTTAGCCTATTTAGATGATGGTTGAAAGGATTGAAAATGTTCTCATGCATTTTCATGTTAAAGGCAAGTATTCAAAAGGCACAAAGTGTCACACTCCCTCCCTCATCCGTGTACCTGTCACATGCTATATCTGTCACAAGCTAGGAAACACATTTAGGTGCCAAAGAATTCATTTCAGGATAGAAGGAAAGAAGTAATAATCAATGTTTAAGAGCTAGAGCTGGGATAACATGCCAATGTTTTAATAATTCATGATTCGATGGTTTAATCTACTACAAAAATTAGTCGACTCAGAATAATTGCATTGATGCGTCTGTATCAAACAATTGTCTTCTTATATCAGAGGTAATTGAAAATAGTTAATTAAAAATGCCTAAAATGATGCTGTCCGCGAATACACAGCTACAGTATCCCATTACACAATGACCTGACACAGCTTCAGCACAGCATGTTTGGTTTTTCCAGTCAGTTCCATTAGACTTGCAAACCAAGCATGTTATTGTCATCACATAGAATATGTTTCTAGTAGTTCCGAGGAGTAATGTTACCTTAGTCAATTAGTTTTTGTCTTAGCTCCTTGTCATTTCTGCACCGCTGGTTGATTTTAAGCATCACTTTTTATATCGAACGCCATACGGGCCCAGGCATGATTCCCTAATCTTTCGCTCTAAGGCTGTGATGACTCGGCTGAAAGAATCAGCCACAGCTTTAATGCTTTAAAATGTAAAAAAGAAAAATGCTGTCTGTCTTTGTGTATGTAAGAGAAAGCAAGACGGAGAGGTAAAGTGGTCTTCCAGCTCGCTCTCATTCCTCTGACATTCCTCCCATTCCAGACTGCTGGGGCTGGTGTTCCTCTGGTCTAAGACGCGCCCCTCTATAACAACATAGGAGGAACCTCCAACAGGCGCCCATACATTCCTCACCTCACAAATAATCAAATTCATTATTAGCATACCACTCAGGAACATGCCTGTCTCACTCCAAATCTAGAAGGAAGCCCTGTCTAGTGTCACGTGCATACTGCAGCGCTGCCCAGAGACGAACAGACCTCCAAATAGAGGTCCAAGACGCCTGGCCAAATTTATATTAATGTATAATGCCATTCTGCAAAGCTGGCAGCAACAGGCTAAGGTACAACAGGAATGTTTGGATATTGTAAGATTGCATGTAAAATGATAACATATTACACAGCAAAGTAGTTTGTGATGGCCATCAAGTGATTTACAGTATTCTAATGCAGCTTGAAATGCAAGAATTCGTAGTACATAACCAAGCTGTAGGATTCCTCCGTCGGGGGACTCCGCACATATTTAGAGTGACGGTAGTCTGACTTGCCATTAATTACTTTTCTCATTTTGAATACCCCAAGGGCCTCATTGAGATGGAGTGCCTCTCTCTGTTTATTTTAGTGCTGGGGATGACTTCAGAGAAATAAAGGCGATGGGAACGTTAATGGGATGTAGGTGCCAGAACGGCTGATTGGGTGGCCTCTTAAAGCTGGCAAACTCAGACACGTTTTTCCTTCTTCAGTCCGAAAAAAGCCCCACAGCTTGTAATTTAAATTGACAACCTTTTCCATTCGATCTCTCTTCTGTTGGTTTGGCCAAGTCTTTTTGGCCTTTCCAAAGTGGCCGCCAGATGTGTTTAGAGTCTCTGTATTGGTCCTAATTGTCAGACTATTTGCCCGGCACACCGCAGGACCTCAATCGCTTGAATGGGGGCTGAGTTTGAAAGGGCGCTCCTTTTTTTAAAGTGCCGCTGCTGCTAAACACAATTAGTAACACGGATGTGCTGGTGACTATTGTCTAGGTGTGAGGAACACATGGCTAACAGGGCGATGAAGGCTAAGGCTAAGGGAAAAGTTGTTTATTGGTTGAGGGCAACTTGTGGCCAGACCAGTGCTCCTACTACTGCCTGTGTGTATTTTCCAGGGGGTTAAAAGCATCTGGTCCACTTGGCTTTGTAAAGGAAATTCTGTGGTCCATTAGACCTGGAGTAATGTGGACCAGTTGTTGGTTAACATTTAACACTTTTTTTAACCTAATCTTTTGCGATCTGGTTGCATAATAAGCTCCGCTAGGTTAACAAAGTGGCTGTGGTGAGAGAAATGAGATGAGTTTCACCCTTGCAAATCACTTATGGATTTTTTTCCACCTCCTCCTCAGTTTCTTTGTTTTCATTTATTCAGTTATGCCTTTAGTGAATGCTTCAATTAAAATTTTTATTCTTTCTCTATCTCTTTATTTCTTTCTCTTTCCCCCCAAACCTGCCCCAATGTCCCATACATCCAGCAGGCCTCTGTGATGTGTGTGAGTGTGATGACAGAGATGATTCTGGCAGTGACAGTGTGAGCAGTGTTGAGTGTAGGCCTGGGTGGGCCCTGATCTAATTTTACATGTGCCGTCTGTCCATCTGTTTGCCCTGTAATGGCAGAGATTGTTTCTCCGGCTCTGAAACCCACTCCACTGACGCAGGAGTGCCTTATCCCGTGGGAGGGCCATGGGTGGAACAAGGGCTTTTTAAAAAAAGATAAATATTTTTGGTGGGGCTTGAAGGCAAGCTGTTGCTGCCCCCACACACCCTCCTCTCTCTTTTTTTGCTTGGCTATTTTTACTGCCTATTGAAAATGTTTGGGCAGAAATAGAAGAACATTTTTGACTTTTGTCTCTTTATTGACGCCTTTGTCTCCGGGACTCTTTGTTGCTGGGCCATCAGACGCTTGAATTCGCCGGGAGAGATGCGACAGTGGTGGTGCCTAGCATATGCCATTTAGTCTCGTTTTGTCTGCCCGGCCAGTCGGGAGATGGGTCTCCCGCCATTTATTTAGTTTCCACATGAAAAAGTGTCCAGTGAAAATGGGCCTGGGTGTTTGCGGGCTCTGGAACAACAACAGAGCCGGTAGTTCACCCAGCAGTCAGAACGATGTTTACCCGACTGACGTATCGGATGCACTCGTAGAGCAGAGCACCAGCATCTGGGAAAGTGCTTTCGGTGCACGGCGCTTGGATGCATTGTTTGCGGGACACTTGCGCATTGTCCTCAGCAGGATAATTGACGCAGTGTTTCTCCTTTTGCCTTTGCACGTTTGTGCACAAACTTTCACCCAAGTGTCACCTTCCTTTCTGCTAGTTTTCGAAAGTGATCCGAGCAGGCAAGTTCAGATGGGTGTCGGGAGAAGGCCAGTGGATAAGGAAGAGGAAAGAGCAGGGAGAGAGAGAGGGGAGGGGGGGAGGAAGGGGACAGGGAGGCTAACGGTTTTGTAACGCTACACCAATCTGCGGTTAAATCATCTCTCTCCCCCAGTTGTTTTGGTAACCCTGCCGTGTGTGTGTGAGTGATTCACCTCATCAAACAGGCCCGCCATTTAGCACGTCATCTCCTTCCACTGCTGATTTCTACTGCTGATTTGCATGAGAGCCCGCTGGCTTTCTCAGGGCCTGGGCTAAATAGGCCCAGCCAGAGCCCCTGCCTACTTACTCTGAGAGCAAAGAAGGGGGGACCAGGTGTCGGGCTGGGGGGGCTAAGAATGGAGGGCTGGGGGGGGGGGGGGGGGGG
>JAGFZM010000019.1:136398-183575 GCA_017657215.1 Limnothrissa miodon
GGGGGGGGGGGGGGGGGGGGGGGGGGGGGGGGGGGGGGGGGTTCATAATTTGCCACTGAGTGTTGCCATGTGTTTCCAGGGTCCTCTCGACTGGCTAGCGTTGCATGCCCATAACAGCTGCCCCCGAGCTGGGTTTTAAGGCCTGAGATTACCCACATTACTGCCATCTAGTTGCCCGCTCTCGCTCTCTCTCCCTCCCATTCTCTCTAATCTCTCTCTCTCTCTCTCTCTCTCTCTCTCTCTCTCTCTCTCTCTCTCTCTCTCTCTCTCTTTCTCTCTCCTTCTCTGTTTCTCCTCCTCTTGTTCTCTGGCTGATGGTGCTGTGATGGTACTTTTTCTCCCCGGGCATGTCCGTGTCTCAGTGAATAGGAAGGGATGAAGCTAAGAGCACCACGTCTGTTTACAGGCTGTGTGTGTGTGTGTGGTGGGGGATGCTGAGCGCCTTTGATCCCAGCGAGGAAGCCTCTCCCCCAGCCTCGCAGCTGTGTTTGCCCCCTCTCCTCCACCCTCAGATCTTACCCATGCTCAGATCCTCACACTAAGCACTCATGCTGTTGTGTTTGTTCCTCTCCACCTTTATGCCTCTCTCTCTCTCTCTCTCTCTCTCTCTCTCTCTCCTTCTCTCCCTCATTCTCTCTGTCGCCGTCTTTCACACTCTTCTCCTCTGTTCTTCTGTCAGACTCACATCTCTAGGTTGCCCCCTGGAGCGGTCGCCGGACAGTCTCTGGCCATCGAGGGTGGAGTGTGTCGCCTTGGCAGCACAAGTGACTAACATACACACACACACAAACACACTCACACACACATACATACAAACACACACAAATCACACACACATACTTGCCATCACACTGCTGTTCAAAAGGTAGATATTAGTCTATAAAAATTACCACCCATACACCACACAGACCACCCAGACACACACACTCACACACTCACACACACACACACACACACACACATACAAAAGAAGACAAACAGAGACCCAAAACAGTTGTGCTTCCTTAGCGATATGCTACTGGGTTTGTCCCTGAACTTGCCCAGACCAGTAGTAGTAATAAGCTGCGACTGCTGAGCTGTCTGTCTGTCTGTCTGTCTGTCTGTCTGATGGATAGGTGGGCAGGCAGACAGACAGGTGTGGACAGACGTGAGGCATGGTATACATACAACCTAACCCAACCCAGCTCCAACCAACCCACGCCCTTTGTTATCCTCCTCCTTGCACTGGCATTCCTCTGGGACTGCTGCCAGCCTTCAACCTGGAGTGGCTCCCTTGAAACAACTCACATCTCACCTGCCAGGCGTGGGCCACAGCTTCCATTTCGGATCTTCCCGTTGCAACACACGCCGTCCCTATTGTGTACAGAAGATGGGCTGGATAAAAACAGGGTGAACTTTGACTTTTGTCACGTTTTTTATTTTCTGCTTTCAGTCTGTTGGTTTTATTGTTATTCCTTGACATGTTACTTTTTTGTGACAGTTTTGACGAGTGTAAAGCTGTCCAGAAGATTTGTCGATATTATGCTACATTTTAAAGATGGAAAATGTCCCATTAACTGAGCTGAAGACTTTTTATGTTTTTATGATGCAAGATGCACAGGAAATTTTGATTAGAATTAGACACAAGTAAGTTAAGATTTATTTAAGCGACTTTAATAAGATTTAAGGAGTATGTTTTGTTAAGAAGACCTGGACACCTCTCTTTTTGGCCACATTGACCCAGACTTTCACTCATAGTCGTCACCCTCAAGACTCCCTAGGTCCCCTCCCCATGTTAGATTTGAAGTGCTGGTGATGAGAGTTTTAGCCAAACAAGGAATTAATACAGACAAGTAAAACAAATAGTAGACGCATTGAAAAAGTATATGCACTTTTTGATCTATCTAATGCTATTAGAGTGCACTGTTCTGTATTATGCACCGTGAGTTCTGTTAATCTTTACTGTAATGGTATGAGAGGGTAAGAAAGGATGGCGTGGTGGCACAGTAAGCAGCTTAGAATGCACCACACCACCTTTCCAAACATTTAGACTATTTGATTGAGACTGTTAGTCACTCATTTTGAAAATGCAGTAAATATATATCTATATATCTATATATCTCTATATTTGTACCAGCTTCCACAGAGGTCTGTATTTTGTAGTGAAGAAAGGAAATGGAAAATAGCTGCACAGTGTATTTATTAGTGATGCTTATTGGGTTGAATCAGGGAAGGCAATTTCTTAATGTGAATAGGAGCAAAGCTCCATCTTTGCTCTCCTTCCTCCAAGGGTAATTCACATTGAAACAGTTGAGGAAGGATGGCTGTTGTTCCTGTCTGCTGTCCCTTCAGGCTCTGGCTGTACAAGGCAACGAATGGCTTAATGGTGGCAATTGAATGCTCAGACGTTTTTATGTCACTCCTTGTGGCATTACTTGAAAATTGCATCTGGTATGAAGTGTCTCCAAGACATTCCTATCAGCATTTTGTGCTAACCTCTTTAACTGCAATGCTCAATAAATATCAAATAAGTGCTGGTGTTTTTTTTTTTTTTTTTTTTTTTGCTTCCTCTTTTCCTCTGCACCTGCAATCAAGTCCAGTTTTACTTGCTGTTGTCAGGGCATGCTAAATGGAAACACAAGCATTTGGAAAAAAGGAGGCCAGGCATTTCAACAGAACGCTCTCCAGAGAGCAACCCTCAAATTTTACTTTCAGTATGGGGAAAAAACAAAGCTGTAATATAATAATAATAACAAGGTGCTTTAGACTTTCTTTCTTGTCCCTCACATCAGCTTTTGTTCTATATTTTGCCTTTTGTATGATTGGCTGCTTTCTGACATAAAAACGACTATTTGTAGCTCAGCATTTGTTTTCGGGAGCCTTCGACAGACAGGCAGGTTTGTCTGCATCCACACTCTCTGCTCTCCTCTCCTCTCACCATACCGCGCCACGCTGTGCGCCACAGCAAAGCATATCATATAATCTTAACTGTGGGCTGCCAGATTTATAGTCTGGAAATAAATTACACACTGGACAATAACCCAGGGTGAAAATAGTCTCTCTGCAGAAGCGCTGAGGTGACCAAGTGTACAAACGACTTAGTCTGATGTCAGATCGCACGTAATTAACTGTCTTATAATGAGGGTCTGAAGGAGTTTTGCTTTAAGTGAGAACAGTAAAGTCTTGCTAAAAATGTTTCTGTCTCTCTCTCGGTCTCTCTCTCGATTCCTGGAGTGTCCTTTGATTTACAGTGGGCTCCCTGTACTCTTTAACAGCCAGTTTGCATTTTTACACTTCACAAAGTTTTACCTCTGGTGCCTCTTCTCACACAAAGCTCTTTTAAAGTCTGGGAGCAACAACTATTTTTTTTCTTTTTTTCTTTTCTTTGAGTTGCTTTTGATGTAGTGGATGAACATAAATGTCAGTCAATATCACCAGAGGACCTACTACTCCCAATCATCAGCAGCAGTTACATGATGTCCTCCCCCAGGTGCATTCTGGGTAATGGCAAAAGCTTACATTTTCCTGAATAACTTTGAGCTGTCAATGGAGTACAGCCAAATCGGTTTCTAGTTAATGAAATAGCCTACGTCAGAAGCAATCAATGTTGCAGAGCCGCTGCCATCAGTTTAACAATTGTATCAGTCTCTCCAGTTGGAGCAGAGTTTGCCCAGCTGTCTGCTTTGGAGTCTGGCCACTACAGTGATGAGAAAAGTGCTGTAAACCTGTCTGGGGGAAGAAGTGGATTCTTGGACTCCACAAGGCAGAGCTGCTCTATGCTCCTGCGATGCTAGTGGCCAAGACAAGAACCTGCGTTCAGTTAATGTAGGGACATATTTACTTGACTAGTGAGATCAAATACAGGGTCTGTAAACCTGCACTACATTTCTCTCCTTGAATGTAATGCTGCTGTCTACTCTTGAAGCTGTGAACTCTGCAAATTGACACTAGACCTTTGCACTAGACTAGCTCTTTGGTCTATGCTAAGGAGATCTATGTTTGCTCCACGTACACTCTCAGTGAAGATAGATTACATCATATACACCTAAGCCCTGTGCCCTGAACCCTCAAAGACTTGGTAGGTATGAATTTGCCACTGATTAAACCATTCTTTGATGGTTCAGGGCAGACAGGGAGCATAGCCTTCAAATACTCTTTTCATGTCCTTGATTCTAGGTATATTTCAACAGTCCCCACCAACTGTAATGAGCCTTCTCTCAAGGAATTATCTCCACTTGTGCTCTTAGAATTTTGAACTTCAGTATACTGTTGTTTTCAATTGATCAACACCTTATGGGTCAGTGGAAGGTGGCAGTGTATAGGTGAAATCACCCTCTTTCTTCCATTCATAGTCCCCCTCTCTCTCAACTGTCCAATTTTGGGTAATTAGTTTAGTTAGTGCAAAGCGCTTGGCTTTCATCAACACTGCCCACTCTGGCCGCGGCCCTGGGTAGCCTTGCTCCCCCCATCCTGCACAGTAGTCTGCCCCCCGTTTCGCCATTCATCAGAACGCGCCTCTGCCACCACTCTCCCCTGGGGCCCCCTTGGCTTTGAAAGGGAATACTGTGTATTTAAAAAAAAAAAACACAGGGAAGAGGTCTGCTTCTCTGCCCTGTCTCTACCCCTACCGCCCACCACCCCTTACCACTCTACACCGCCACCACCCCCCCACACACACCCACCCTTCTCTACAGTGCCCCTGCCGCCGACACTCAAGGTGTATCCAATGCCTCTCGCTCAGCAAGAGCTGAAACACAAAACAGACGGCCAGGCAAATAAAGATCAAAGACAGCCGCACCGCCCAAGCCAGCCCACTGTCCTCGCATAGTAGGCGCTCCTGTGACAGCAAATCGCTGCTGTGCAACACACACACACACACCCTCCCTCTCTCTCCCCCCCCCCCCCCGCCCCGGTCCATCTCTTAACGACATAGGCAATGACACCACCTCCTGCTTGCCATTGTCCACTCACATGGACACATCGGTTCCCCAGAGAGCTGCTCCAGTCTTTGTCACACACAAGGACAAGGGCTGGGCTAGAAATAACCTCTCAGGACATTCACTTGTTGCTGCCATGGAGTTCTGAGCTGGAAGAGGGGCCCAGACATATGGGCGGCTGCCTCCACCCAACCCTTCTTCGACAAGCATACAGATTTTGGTGGTGTCTTCTATGCATGTGTACATGTTTGGGATGGCAGCTGTCTTTGCCCTTCTCAGTGCTGTTTAGTCTCCTCTTGGCATAGGAAGGCCACAAGAATGCTCCAGTGCATCGCCACCACAGTGTCAGCCATATATGTACCAATCTCGTGACATCTGGATTTCAAGATGGGATTTTGGAGCTCGCCACAAGATAGATGTTTGGTGGAAAAGTCTTAGTTGGTACCACTGTAAAAACTCAGGGCAACGTTGATGTGTCCTTTTTATTGATTTGAATTGAACTGAGTTGTATTGTATTGAAATAATATCTCAGAGGCACAGTCCAGTCTGTGCATGTGCTTTAAAGCATACTGTGGTGTGCAAAGGAAGCTGGTAGGTTGAGGTCATGTGTGCACGACACGCTCTGGTCTGCCTGTCTAGCTTGTGCTTCCCTATAAGGTCTGACCTCCTTGGAGTCCCAGTTAGAAAGAGTTAAGGTGACCAGCCCCTCCCACCCACCCACCCACCCACACCCACACACACACACACACACACACACACAGATCAACTTCAACTCAACCCCCAGCCTTTCACCCACTCTTCCAACTTCTTAACCTGTTTGTTCAGCTGTGCCCCCCCCCCCCCCCCACCCACACACACACACACATTCACTTGCACTCTCTTGCCCTTCTCTTGCCTCTCTCCCGTGTGGCCGTGCCAAAAAGGTGACTGGGGCACAAAGCCAAGCAACCCACCCCTGCAAAGCCCTCGCGCCAACCCCACACACACCCACAACATTATGCTATGCTACTGGCCCCATGCAAGGGAGTGTCAGGCAGACAGGGTAGCCTCAGCGACCCCACAGTCCAGGTCAGCTATTCCAGATTACAAGACACAAGGCAGGCTTTTAATTTGGCCTGCCGTGCTGCGAGGGCCTTGTGGCATTGTGGCCTAGACACTTCCTGCAATGCGCTACACCACCCATAAAGTGGCAATGAGAGCGAGAGAGAGAGAGAATAGAAAGGAGGAAGAGGGTGAAAAGAGGGAGAAGCTAAAAACAGCTCCACTGCCACATCTGCAGCCTGTCTGAAGACAAAGAGCAGCCATGGCTGCCGCTGACTGCTTAAGGGCAAGAATGGCTGGCACCTTACCCACATGCCCGCAGACACTGGACAACCATGGGATTATTACAGCCAACAGACCTGGAGAAAGGGATGGGGTCTGACACAGTGTGCAAGGAGGACAAACAGTCCCAGAGGGACATTTGTATTTGGATGGTCATTCTTTTCCGGTGAACGTCTGGTCAGTACATTAGAATGACTAGATTGACTTCCTGGTGTTCAGTTTTGGCACCATATTTTCACTTAACCAGGATAGCGCCACCTAGTACACACATGCTCAAAATTTCTTAACAAAGAAAGCAGAATCTATAGGCCTGAAACCTGAAGCAGACCCAAACCCAGCTGGAATTGACTATGATGCATATACAAAAAAAAAATCACCAAAACATCATTATGGTATGTCAAACTACCTTAACTCTTTTACTAGTACATTCACTGCGCTCCCTGTGCTGCAGCCTTAATATCAGATACACATGTCAGAGTATTAGATACAGAAGCTGTGTGTGGTGGTGGTGTAAGCTGGCAGTGTAACTGAAGATCGCCCTCATGCTGCTTGTTTTGGTGGTTTGTGGAGCCAACAGAGTCGTCAGGATTGGCCAGGTGAAAGATGAGGATGTCTACAGGAGCAGCGTTGCCTGTCAGATGACACGCGGAGAGCCTTGTCTCCTCAACAAAGCGCAGGGAGGAGAGAGGGGGATTTTTGGGGAGAGGCGGTTGGTTTCTTGATGCCACTTTGACTTGAGCCTGATGTTCTCTAAAATCCCCAAAAAAAGAGAAGGCTCCTTTGATGTGGAGGGGCCCGTAGTGGCAGCCAGTCTGATTAGATAAAGATCACTGGTGCCTCTCTGCCCCTCCTGTCTACTGTAATCTTAGCCCCCTACTCCAAGGTGCTTTTAAGGAGGTGACGGCCGAGCGAGAGCTCGATGGAAAACAGTTCTCCCTGCTCTGACCCCCCACCACTCCTTCTGCTCTGTCTGTCTCATCGCCTGGAGCAGTGGATATGCAGTAAACCAAGACGAGATGTGCTAAAGATGTTCATTTTGACACATACAAAGCATCAAATCGCCCTAATTGTGGAAGTAATATAGTCTCTAAAAGGCCTCTCCTTACTGAGCCAGCTTAGAGATTAGGGCATCTTTCATCCCTTTAAACGGCACTGTGTATAACAGACAGGTACTGACAGTGACAGTCCTGAAGTTGTTGGGCTTGTTGGTTGTTATTTCATTGTGGTTTGGGCTGTCAAGTCCAGCAGCTCAAGGATTTTTAAGTCTTCTTAAAAATTGTAAAGTCTTACTATCTCTGTGTTTTACACAGTGAATACAAATGTTTGGTGTTAACTAAGTATTAACCTGATCCGCAGCAGCAGTTTAGATAAGACAAAGAGTAAGCTAAGACTTCTTGGCTTAGAGCACTTATGTATCAATGGAAAAGTGGCTGTGAGTTTTTACCCACTTACACATGAAAAACAGGCTCACTTCAGACACTAGTGAGAAAGACACAGAAGGATCTAACTGAAGAGAGAGACAGTTGTTGCTGCCCCGGGATGGACGGGAAGAGTTGGCGTTCCATGAGATCGCATGCATAGGGAATGAGAACCCGCTCAAGAATTTCTGAATCAACACGTGCCAAATTCAGAGCAGTTCATCTGTTTTAAAGAAATGGCTGGGGGAACATTTTGCAATCCCATCAAAAGCACTTGTGTGTCCTTTTCTGAGGATGAAACTAAGAGGAGTCTTGTGCAATGGCTTAAGGCCTTGGAGGAATTCAGTGCATGGCATGAGCATTAGAGCTGTTGTCCTAGATTAGCCCAACAGGTTGGTTCTAAGTTTTGATGGTTTGTTTGGCCAGTGGAGCAGAATTGTGATAATTATGAGAAAATATGGCAAAGCGGAATAAAGGGCACTCAAAATAAACAGTATTTCTATGAGGTTTTAGGTGATGTCACCTTTTTATTTTAACATTCTTATCTCAAAATCTCACCATACAACCATTACGCACACATTCCATATGCTCCACAATCATGGACATCCAACAATGGCACATAACTACTTAATTAATAAATACTTTACAAAAATAACACTTTTTTACATCAAGATTAATGCTTTTAACCAAGTACAAATATAATGGGCAAAGGGAACAGTATGACCGGATTATTTGCAAAATGTAGTACATGCTTACTAAACAAATGTACTAACTTTCATTGGGTCCTTTAAGATCTGAGAACCAACACCGTTTTGGTGTGTAGAATTGTCTCCTGTGCCTCATATTTAAGTTGCATATGAGTCTTTTAACATTTACATGTGTTGTAGAGGCAGGTCCTTGCAGTGCAAATACTGCCAAATACATACAGTATATGGTATATTTATGGTTGAAGCCCTGGTTTCCTCCATGTCTGCCATGTAAACTGTATATGGGGATCAAAGGTTTTGGATGCTTTTCAAAATTCATCAGAAATCATTTCCCTTTTCCCTAACATTAAAATCAACAGCTCTTTCCCTTTGTTTTCCATCTAATACAGTCAAATTATTGTGACAAAAATGGCAATGTACAGTCTTTATAACTAGAAGAAACACAATGAAGCAGTGTTATAAGGCCAAACTAGACTATCCAGCACAGGCTGGCGGTGCCCTGAAATAGCACTGAGTTAGCCCAAACAGCCTGGCCAAGCCTGCTCTGCTCTCCTTTGGGTGGAAGGTGGGCCGTGAGGTGCTGATACGTCTCCTGCTAGTCTGGTTGGCTAATAAAAGAGAGAGTCTCGGACAAACAGCTGCACTACTCGTGTTTCAGCTAGGGACGTCCCTCCACCCGCCCCTCCGCGACTCCCCACCATACGAGAGAAAGGAAAGTGGTTCCACCCCTCTATGTCTGTGTGTGAGTGTGTGTGTGTGTGTATGTATGTGTCTGTGTGGTGTGTGTTTACGCTAACCCAAATAAACACATCACCTCTCTCCCCACTTCCCTCCTCTCACTATTTAGTTTTTTTTCTGCCGACCTCAGAACTCCCTGGCCTCTTCAAACTGTTTGTAGTAGTCCTCGTCCTGTGGGTTCTCACCGCACTTCTGCCCGTTGTTGGGCGGCCGAGCATTGTTGTAGCGGCTCCAGTCACCCTTGCAGATGATCCACGGCAGCACGTCCACCTTGTAGTGCAGGTCGGCGGAGAACTCGGTGCTGATGAGGTTGGGCGTACCGGCACCCTTGCCACGCGTGATGAGCTTCATGGCATCGTCATAGCAACAGTGCTGCGCGGCCAGCGTGGTGGACTCCAGGGTGAGCATGGAGCGGATGCAGTAGCGCGCCGTGGGCTTGTAGATCTCCAGCTTCTCCTTGGGGCCACTGGCATCTTTCCAGCGGAAGTCCCTCCGCCGAGCTGGATCGTGGACATCAGTCGTACTGTAGGCCACCTCAGTCGGGTAGACACATGGGCAGCTGGGCAAGTCGTTGGCCGCCTTGGTCATGTACTTCTTCAGGAACTCACTTTTGCAGTTCATCCAACGCTCACAGCTGTCCGTGTCTGTGGAATGCACAGCACAGTTAGGATTCACTGTGTTCAGCAGCAACATATACAGTGCCCATTTTAGACAGACTACATAGACTGAGAGGCTAGAAAAAAGGGAACCTTTTATTGTTATTTACATCATAGAGTATTACTACATATACACGTATTGCACATACATGTATTACTACAGATGTATCCATGGCATCAAAAAGCAGAGACCATGGAAAATCCAAATTCGAGTTTAAATGGTGCAGATTCTAAATAAAAAGACCTATGTCTGACATTGTTATACATGTCTTGAAGTTGTATGATCATAAGGTGTTTTCTTCAGTGCTCTTTGGAATTTTAAATCACAACTTTTAGTGTGAATTCTGTTTACGCCATGGTTCAGAAATGAATTGTATTGCAATATGTATAGCACTGTGGCCTCTTTATTGTGATGTGAACCATGAGGTTGCCGGCAATCCACAGTCCTTAGGCAACATCCAATATGATTCATCTGGTGTGTTTGATTTTGATTATTAGAGGACCCATCCTGGAAACTCCCTCCCTAAGCGGGGGTTTCTCATCCCTCTTCTCCCCTCTTGAACCAGGAACCCATTTCCCAGGGCAGATTTTCATTTTTGACCTTTCCCTGAGTGCCCACACACTGAAATAATTGCCCTGCTGTTTGTTTGTGATATCTTAGTATGAGAGAATGTGTAATGCGAGTCGCCCTCTAAAACTGCTGACTTTTTCATATTCGGTATCGGCATATGGGATTAAGCTCGTTTGGATGTTACAGTAAAGCTGAATGCAAAGTGAATACAAACATGAATGTTTCATGATGAGATATCCTGAAGGCACAAACAAAAACACAACACATAATGCACCCATCAAGCAAACGTATGCTGAAGACCTGCTGTTCCTGCTGTAACAGTGTTTTTACCATCCCTAAAAGCTTGTATGTGGGTTATTAACACATAATGAGTTTGCATGTTTAACATAATGTTTGGAACATGGATCTAATTTCTGAATAAAACTGATTTGAACTTTTTTTTATTTGGCAAGGCTCCTGGAAGGATATTGTAGGCAAGGAGGAGTCTATGTGTATGGAGAGCCAGGGGACTTTTATTGGGACCAGACTGGCGGAGCGGCCTGCTGCGCTCCTGTCTTCCTGCCCGCTTTCATCCCGCTGCAGGAATGCGGCCGACTGAAGGGCCCAGGAATGTTAAGTGGGCTGTGGAAAAGGGACGTTTTGGGTTGTTGGGTTGTTGTTTTGGGTGGATGCTAATGCCCGATGTATCTGGTTTGGCAAAGTATGGATCAACCGCAGAGATGACAGATGGATCTCATGAAGAGTCGGCTGTGAGTGAGTAACAAAAAAAGAAAGAGAAAAAGAAAGTAGGGAAGAGAGGATAGAGCAAAAAAAAGAGTTTCTTACCAACACCAAAGAGCTCTGTGGCATTAAACTCATCGGTTCCAGCGAGCAGGCTAACCTCAGTGGCGGCAGTCTTAAAGGCATCTTCAATCCCTGCAAGTACAAAAAGGTTTTAGCTGCTGGATAGTCAGCTGTCTTTTAACAAAATCAATCGGTTTAAGCCATTCTGTATTATTTCCACATAAGTGATGAGTGAGATTCTCTCTCTTTTTTAATTTTTTTTCGGGTGTCTAGATGGATTTATTTGGGTATGTAGATATTCTCTGTCCTGTCAGAAAGCACAAACCTGGGCAGCTGGGCATGTCACAGGTGCGTGACTCGGTTGCTGTGCAGGCGTATCCACAGGACCTGGTGCGCTTCTGGTTACCGTTGCCGCAGGTGACGCTGCATGGCGACCAGCTGCTCCAGTCACCTTCGCCATCCATATAATCTGTTGAGAAAAGGGAAAGGTGTTAGCTTAGCACATAGCACACAAAACTAATGTTGGCTTCAAGGTTAACTGTACTACTCCGAATGGAGCTTAAAAACTACCGTCATTCACATAGTTGCTGGGTCTGTGGTTGTCTGCTACAGAGCTGATTTAATCCGTATGTGAGCAGCACCTGAGGCACTAGCTCGTCTGCCAGCCACACTCATTAGCATGCTTGTGTAATTGTACGGAGCAACACATGGGTTTGGACCAAACATGGCCGCACACCACCACCATCGACTCCATCCGTTTCCCTCTAACCTAAATATGAAACACTCCTCAGGCCCACACTGAAGAAAGCATCTTTTTTGTTGGTTATTCCAAAATTTTACTCAATAGATGAGGAGGTTATACTCTTGCTCCAAGTATAAGTCACAGACAAGGTTTCCTTTTAAAGTCAAGATGCACTGTGCTAGGACTGTGCATGTTTTTCCAGCATGGAAATAGACAAGACTTTTCTTCTCACTTTACGCTGCAAGTGGAGTGCAAAGATAAGGAAAGTTCTCAGTCCTAATCCCAAGTGCTCGGGACCACATGAATAAGAATCGACGGATCCAGACGAATGTTCTTGCAAATGTCCCCAGTCAGGAGTGAAGGGAACTGGACTGGACTGGGAGGAGATGGCTGGGAAAGCCAGACAAATGAGGCTCAGAGGAGGTGCAGTCTACCGCAGCGCTACTGTGGAGCTGCCAGGCTCAGTGGGACAGCTCTTCAGCCTGGCTTCCCTCTTTCTCCCCCTACCAGATACTGGGAGGGCAAGGAATCCAGCTTGAACACAGGCAGCAGCAATGCAGCACAAACATCAGGAAAGATTTTCCGAAAGGGAAGGGCACTTCCCCAAGATGATGTCTGACACCGCACTAAGCTTGAAAAATTGATGAAATCTTTTAATTTGAGCATTTACGCGTGTTTAAAACCTTGGGTTGCTGGCAAAGGGATCTTGTCAACTGGATGTTGTGGAGTGGAGGTTAAAACAGAGGGGGGGGGAAACCCACAAGAGATCAGACTTGGGATCAGTGTAATCGGAAAACATGGAACCGTTTACAAACAGGGCTGTATAATACGTTTAGCTCTACTTTGACGTCCTGCAAGCGATTTACTGCATGGCTGAGAAAAAATGAATGGGGGCAACCCAGCCTCTACTCTGAGGCCTCTGCATAATCTCAGTCTCACTTTGTTGCATCTGCCACATATTATCATCACTGCTTCACCATCTACTTCAACATCTTTCCATCCCAAAAGCATGCACACATTCACACACAAACATGTGTGTGTGTGTTTGTGTTTGTATAAACACACACACATATACAGTGTGTATTGTCCCCTATAGCTTGGTGATGGAAACAAAGACCCCTCAGTCCATCCGGAGTGGGGCAGTCTCACCGGCTCACTTTCAGTCAGCCTTGTGGTCACGGTCAGCTGCCTCCCGTCCCCGGCCCATTACCATTACTAAAGCATGCGGTCGAGGGCTGGTGCAGACCTCCGCCAGCCACATGCACCGCTGAGAGAGACTAATCACCCAATCGGTCGGCAGATAAGGCATCCGCCGGTCTGCGAGCTCTGAGCCGAGCCATTATGGTCGCCGCTGTCACTTCACGTTTCCGGAAGCGAAACAGCGGCGGCGCACACAATCCGCATCCCACAATGTGAATTTCATGGAACCCAGGTCCTTTTTTTTCCTACTGCACAGAATTCTTCCTCAGCAATTGGGGGTTTGGAGCGAGTTGTGACACGGCAAGCACACGGGTGACGGGAAGAGCATTCCTCGATGTAGCCACAAATTTATTCATGGGGCTCCTGCCTGCCTCGAAAGTGTTTCGCAATCTATGTGAGCGAGAGGGACGTGTTGGTGAGAGATGGAACGGATGTCCTCGTTTTTTTCTGTCAGGCTTTGATGTCTTTGAGGCGTATTTCTAATATTTTTTTTTTGCTTTGTTTTGTTTTTTAGTCACCATGAGAAAATTTTCATCGTAAACGAGCCCAGCAGCCTACAATCACAGGCTCCAGAAGGCCAGACCCTGGAATGACTGTCCTTCTTATGCTGACAATTTAAATCAGCAAATCTGCAAATTACAGATTCCAGATCAAACTATGACCATATGCGACAACACAAGCTTCAAAATCGAGTGTGTGCATATTTCTGCCCCTCCTCTCAGGCATACATACACACACACACACACACACACATTTACCCTGGGATCCTGCTTGCTGTTCCTGTACTTACACTCAAACCACTGCATGAACCCCTTACAAATATTCATAAAAACAAACACACACACACACACACTTACCATATTCAGTGTGAGGCCTGCTTGCTGCTCCTGTTCCTCCTCTATGCTCCCAGTCTCCCAGTGGCCTAAGGAAGTTGCTGTCATCAGTATTGCCATCGTAGGAGTAATCCTGCTCTTCTGGCCTCTGCACGGTCAGCGTCGACGAAGGAGAGGACACTGAGGAAGAGGAGGAAGTGGACAAGGATGACGAAGAACGCTGCCACCAGTTCCTCCAGTTGGGAGTGGCCCAGCCTGGTTTCTTCTCCTTGCGAAGACCCTTCTCTGGTTCGGCCCCCTCCAATCCGTCCACCACCTCGATGGTCACCTATGTACGCAAAGGTCATAGCCGTGAGGTACAGCTCAGACAGTCTGCTCTGCATTTTACTGACAGCCAACAAGATGAGCTGAGAACATTAATGGTATTGAATATTCCAGGAAATATAGCTTCGCAAGTTGTGGTCTGACCACAAGTAGGTTAAAATATTTTGAACCACATGTTTCCTGTTTTTTGGTTTTCATAGTTTGATTAACAGCAGTAGTTTGGACAGAGAAAGATTTCATTTGGAGAGGGAGGAGATGGGGGGGGGGGGGGTTATGAAAGCTGCATACTTCTGTCAATTAGATTCTTAAGTGAGAGTGGCTATGCCGTCTTTAAGCCGTTTGATTGTATCCAGACCTGAGTCTGTCATGCTTCATGGGTCATTCTGAGAGGGTGCGGTTACCAAGTGATACCCCTGCTTCCACCAACCCACCACCGCCCTCCCCCAATTCCACCACCAAGACCCCCTCCCCCCCCCCCCATCCCACTTGTCCTTACACATATGCCTCCCATATGAGGTGGGGGGGGACCTTCCACCTTTGCCTTGGTTACCACCCTTCTTTGGTCCCCTCTCCTCTTTCTCTCTTTCTCTCCCTTTCTTCATCCCTCCCTCCCTCTCTCCACCTAAACGCCAAGTTCAAAGGGCTCCTCAGCCTCCTCCAGACCATGAAAGCCAGATGAATCCTGGGATCAAAGAAGCTCCCTGCACCCCCCACCATCCCCACCATCACCCCAACCCCTTAGCAGCCGCTCACTCTTCCACGGGCTCCTCACATCTTGAGAGCCTAATGCACTTTGTCCTTCCCCACAGATTTCACTGTTAAGATCCCATCTTATCCTTTGGTAAAGGAGAACCCAGTCCTCGGTGGATTAGTTCACCTAGGGAGTGATTCTAGCTTGTTAAGATCCCATCTTATCCTTTGGGTGAAGTGAAACACAGTCCTTGGTGGATTTGTTCCTTTAAGGAATGATTCTAGCCTGGACGTGGTTCCTAAACAACAGACTAATGCAAGTTCTGTGGCCTAGGGTGGACTGTTGCTCATGCTAGGGGTGGAAGGCTGAAAGGCTTAAGATTATTTATTTATTTTATTTGTGTGTGAGTGTGGATCCCAAAGCAACCAGAGGAAAGTGATGGGCGGGGGGGGGTCCTCCCTGGAATATGATAAGCTCTTAAGCATTAGACACAAGTTTCTGTGTGACTGTTAACAGGAGTGTTTTAAGGAGAAGAAGAAGCGAGAACAAGAGTGAGACCGCGGCACTTTCTTTGGGACACTGAAGGCTCTCATGGGCTTTGCTTAGAGCTCATATTCAAACCTTGCTTCCAAATGTGTGGAGGGAAGCAGAGCGAGCGAGTCAGGAAGCAGGGAACAGAGGGACATCCTGGGCACTATCTCAGACTCCTGCAGGCTTGCTTGCCAATGAAAAGGAGTGCTGATGTGCAACAGGCCATTCTGCCTCTTCCTGTTTGCCAAGCATCTGCTCTATGTGCTTGGGCAGCCATGTCTCAAACTCATATTCTCTCTACCTCTTCTAGCTCTTTTCCTCACTTTCTTTCACACACTTTCTTTTTTTTCTCTTCCTAAGGCTCTGTCTCCCTCTCTCCCACTCACTTTTCACTTGTCATGGTATGTGCTATGTTTTTTTCTTTGGTTTTTCAATCTTTTTTTTATTCCCTCTCTTTTTTTACCATCCTAAATAGCTATGCAAAATCCAGAGCATTGCGTGCCTTGCCTGGACCATCTACCTGTATGTTGGGGTTCTGCCCATTTATGTCTGCCTTTGAGAGGTCAGGCAGGTGCTGGAGGTCCAGTAGGAAGGCCCCTGGCCCGTCCCTCTGTAGGCTGCTCCCGGCTCCCTGGCTCTGGACCCAGGGCTGGGCTGCTGGCCGCTGCGAATCCACTTGGTGCTCTGGGCCTGTCCTCCAGTCCCCTGGACCATGCTGGGACAAAGAGCTACTCTCCACATTGAGATCATTCTGTTAAGAGAAAATACATTACACTCATATTAGACACTGGGTCACACTCTCTCTACAAATATATTTGGAAATGTGATTGACTTGATTAGGTATGTGATTGACTTGATTAGGTACAGTGTGTTTTTCAGGCATCAAGTCAAGTCCCCTCAAAAATAATTTAGAAAACTGCTCTATTTGTTTGGGGGTATGCATGATTGTCATGGTGTCACCAGTTTCATTGATTATTTATCATACAAGATAACTGTTTCAGCATATACAATGTGAACTTTACACGTCATTTACTTATCCAGCCTTACTATAAGGAACTGTGAGCAACTGTGAACAAAGCAAGCCAGTCAGTCACTTCCTCATCTGGCAAATATGCTTCTCATTGCTACAGCACACAGCTGCTGCACTCACACACAGCAGCTCTCTGAATAACTGATTCACAGCTTTCATTTCACCAAAAAAACTAAATTATCGCTTTGTACACTTAATACCCTGGTTGCTTTAAATAAATGAATGAATGAATAAATACATGAATGAATGAATGAATGAATAAATGAATGAATGAATGAATTACAAAAAACAGCCACCCATCATGAAGCCTGTTACTTATGAGGCACAGCAATGTCTCCCATAGATGGCCACTTAGCGAGGTTGGATTAATAAGTCAGTATGACAGGCGGTTCAAATGGCAGCGACCTTCGCCATAAATTCCCCCACAGGCATGCCGGGTGTTGTGGTATGGGCGGGGTATTGTGTGTGCGGGGGGAAGGGGGTGGTGGTGTTGTGAAGAGGGGAAGTGGAGGGTGTGAGTGGCGTCTGTGTCCCACCCCCCCACCCCCCACCTAGTGGGCCAAGTGGACCAAGCCCACTACAGCCATAGCCACGGCTCGGCCTGAGGCCGGACACCTGTAGACCAGAAAAGCCTATTCCAGAGCTTAGTCTCCCCCGAGGACCAGATCACAGCCACAAACCGCAAAGCAGCATCTGACCCACCACCTGCTTCAAGAGTGACATAACAGATGAATGATCTCTTTCTTTCTCTTTATCTCTCTTTATAAAAATCTCTCTCTCTCTCTCTCACACACACACACACACACACACACACACACTTACACCCACAAAGCTGCATCCCCAGAACAACCCTTTTCCACACCTCTATTTGTTTACACGCTGATGGCCATTGACTAATTCTCTGCAAAGACATTTTTATACAAGAGCGAAAAAACAAGGGAGAAGCAAATCCCAACAAAGCCAAGAGGGAGTGAAATCGTAAACAACAAAGCGAATCTGTCCTCGCCAGACTAAAGCCAGCAGTAGCCCTATGCCTTTCACTGGGACCTGGCTCCGAGGGAACAGGCTGAGGAGAAATGCAGCCGACAGCTGCTGCAAAACAGCTGGCCTGGCAAAATAGCCAATGTTTTTTAACTATTTATAAAATACTTTATAGGATTAATTAAGGCCAAATACTATGGCTTGGATGAATTTGAAAATAAAAGCTTTAGTGTTTTGGTTTTGTAAAAAAAAAAAGGAAATAAAATACAAAAAGAGGGAAAAAAAAGTCTTATTGTCGTACTAAAATATGGACAAATATAGAAAGCTATGAGTGGCTGTCTGGAGCACTGGGCCGTGTTACGACTGATGGTTCCAAGTCCCAAGCTGCTCCTTTATGGCAGCGCTGTAGAAACAGACATCCGAGCCAGCGTTGCAAAATCATTGTGGCGTCTCCCCCAAACCCCCTCTCTCTCTCAGCTGACACAAAAATACTTGGCTGCTTTCTGATGGTGTGTGTGTGTGTGTATGTTGTGGGTAAGTGTGTAAATGTGAGCCCTATGGACTGTGGAGGCATGTGTTCCCTGTCACATACACACAGAAGGATCAATTACTCCTCAGTTGGAATGACAGCTTTAAGTAGCCAGTAATCATCCATACGGCTTTGGGTAGACAATAAGATCAAAGGGGTCCATCAATCTTGTTTTCCCCTTGTTTTGCTAAAAGTCCCTTGTGTTGAGCATGTGAGTCTGTGTGTGTGTGTGTCTTTGTGTGTGTGTGTGTGAGTGAGAGAGAGAGAGAGAGAGAGAGAGAAAGAAAGAGAATAGTAACAATGCAATGTTGAGTAAATTGGTTGAAACAGTGTGGCTGAACATTGAGAGTCTGCTTTATATGGGAACTAACTCATGTCTTTAAGGGGAGTACAAATGCTCTCCTATAAACCAGTGTGTTTCAAAATATGCCCCTCTAAGATGGCAAAGCAATGTTTATGTCAATAGTCTGCAAAAAAGTAAAAGCTTACTGTACTTAGGGCACACAAATGATAATGACCTGTGAAGCTATTTGTTGCTGTACGGACAGAATGTTGTAGTGATTAATTAAATGTTCATTACCAGACCCTGCAAAAGTTGAGCTTAATGCTTTAAAAATGTATGCAGTGAATGTTCAGTAAATAGAGAGTAATGCTCCACAAATAAATAGCTCCGCATAAACTCTACGGATGCTGAACAACAGGAAAGCACAGGCAGTGTGGCTATGGGACATCTTTTAAACGTCATACACATTACCATCTGCAATCTTTTTTTCTGGAAGAAACACAATTTTTACAGCTTCAGAAATGGAAGAAAAGGAAGAAACTACATCATAGTGCAAGCCTAATTGTCTGTTTGTTCACCATTTCTGTATTGATTTTGAATTTGTTATTGCAGCGGTGAGGGGTATCTCTACTGTTCCACTGCAGACCGATCAAGTGGCTGACATGGCTGACAAAGAAAGCCAGGGCTTGTGGTGTTGCTAACCAATACCACAAAAGTACAGTCATTTACCGCACTGGGATTACTAGGCTTCATGGAGTGATCCCACCTCAAAAGACACACTTAGGAAGTTCAAAGAGCTCTGCATGAGCAGTTGACATACAATCCGGGGACTAAGGCACAATCCAAATGGTGTTCTGACACTTCTTTTTGCAATCAACAGCACAAAGTCAAAGTCATGGGACATCTCCAATGTTTTTACTCCACGTCAGATTTCAACCACTACATGGTTGGAGAATCCCCAAGCTTGGGAATCTCTTTCAATACTGTATTCATCTATTGTGTCAGAATAGCTGGTTTTAATGCTGTTTCTATGGCTGAATAGAAGGTTAGTTGAGGTGAGGAAGTCCAATTAGGATGTTTTTTCAAAACCAATTACAGAACCCAACAGCCCAGTACACATTCACAATCTGCCCACTAGGAAGGCAAGCCTATGACACCCCCCTCCACACATACACATACAGAGACACTGGAGCATCAAAAGTCATACACTATTCTCATCAAATCATATACGGCCTCCCAGGATGTCACCCCCTCCTCCAGCCACCCCTACCAAAAAAAAAAAAAGCCATGAATGAAAGTCACACACCAGCTGACCCCCGCCCAGTTCCTGTTCCTGGATTCTGCCACCCCACCCCACCCCCCAGAACTCCTGCCTACTTTCTTTCCTTCCCCTTCATTCAGCAGGGGTTGCTTAAAGGAGCATGACTCCATTTTCAATTGGGAGCCACTGGGGGGGGGGGGGGGGGGCTCCTTCCCCCCAGTCGGGTGGTCAGGAAATGAAGGCTGTGCACACCAAGGTGGAAAAGAAAATTATCTCTTTCGTAGACCTCTCTTTCCTTCTTTCTCTCTCTCTCTACAGTGACCGTTTCCTAGGCCTCATGTCTTTTTTTGTTATTCCCTTCTCATTAACTCTTCTTTAATATTATCTTGCACATGGCATTTGGGTTTGGGAGTTTGATTGATCTGCCAGATACCCAGAGCCAAAGTTATGACTAAATCTTCCTAAGTGTGTCTCATATGACTTCTCCAACTTCACCCTTCACCTCTTCGGCAACAAGGGATCTCTCAAACACAGAGAAGGACTGTTTAAACAAACAACTGTACCTGGTTAATTCATTGCTGAACACACACACACACACACACACACTTCATGTTTGGTACTAGTAATAAGGATGTGCTCTTTTTACTGGTGTCAAAAGTCATCTCCAATGAGAACTACACATGTGTGTGACAGAGTGTGATGGCAGACAAGCCAGTGGTTTTAGTCCTTTTTGTTTGGGCAAAAAAGTAGGTTACAATGACTAGGCAGGCGTAGGTCATGTGGGGACCATCCGTGCATTCCTGCTCTGGCTCTCTCTATCTCGACTGGCTCTGTGAAAAACACCCACACAACACACACACCAAGTAGATTCTTCAGATGTTTCCTGGGCTCCAAAGCAGCGCACTCAATAACAAACGCAGCGCCAGTTGACAAACAAAATTGCAGATGCTGGACCGATTCTCGCATCGCCTAACAACAACACAGCCATGAAAAAGGCCAAACAGAGCATTTTTAAGATGTGTCTGCAACCTCATTGACAGAGGATTAGCAAAAACATAAGCATTGTTATCATCCTTACATTCCACAAACTGAACCACAGTCATGGAGCTTATCAATCCACTCACTCAGCCAAAAGAAAGTCAATCATTTTCTATTATTTACAGTCTACAGTATAAAATCAAAATATACATGTGTGATCTGTAAAATAAAATAGACACAGTATGTGCTGCTATATTTTACTGTGATGGAAAAACACCTACCCAGGACACAGCCACGGATACAGTGTTGTAGAAGAGATTGCATGGTTCTTTTTAAAGGACTTTTATTTGTTGTTTATCTGTTTATTGCATTCCATTGCACTGTGTTGAATGCCCTCGTAACTACAGAAACTAGATGCTCATGGAGCTTTTCATGTTGCTATTTAGCACATCATATCCTTATTTTAACAATTTACAGGAGATGTCTGATAGTGTGGTTTAATGCCTATTCATCACTGGGTCTATGCAGTCACAACCCCATTGACAAGGGCATTGCAGTGCCATTCTATAAATACATCAAACGGCGGCTCTTGGATGTTTAACCACCCCTAAAAATCCAGTTGATCCTCTGGCCCTCTAACTTAGGTTCAAGCCCTCGGATACACATGGCCATGTGGCTCTGTTATCAGCCCACAAACACTATAGCCCACGCCTGTCTCTCAAGGGCATTTAATGTTGAGGAGAGAAGCCAATTTAGTCAACATTCTGCAAAACCAATGGCTTGGTGTACGGCATGTATGCATATGGCTTTCGTGTTAAATCCTGAGCAGTGAGGTATCTACTTGGCAAAAGCAAAGGTTAATAGAGATCAGTTGCCGTTTTAAAGCCACAGTGATGAGAGACGCTCACACTGATGAGGCAAGCCATGCTTCCCGCCTTGTCAACGGGGCACTCAGGTATCACTGCTGCACCAGTTGATGAGAAGATGCAGCCCGAGGCTAGCTAAAAGTCTAAGGGATGTCACCTTTGATCCCCCCCTGACCTCATGTTAAACTGAACAAAGCTTGATTCTCACTGATGAACTAGAACATTGTTTAACATGAAATATTTGATCATAATGTGCAAATATCAGTGATTAATCCCTGGGTTAAGTACAGTAAGCAGAAGGTGTGCTCTGACAGGACTGGTCTTATCAAGTGCTTTCTGAAAAACTGTTTTTTTTTTCATTGAAATACAGAAGTTATGGAGACATTCTAAGAACATCACATCAGATGCAAATGTGATGCACTGTGACATACAGCAAATAAGACGGATTTCATCAGCCATGTTGCCCTGATGACTAATCTATTGCCTACCTATAGCCAATCCATTACTATGGCTTTATAATGCAGATGAAGGTAAATTGATTAGCCTATTTTACGGTCCATCAGCATGCCGAGTGTCATGATTGAATTAGGCCTATAGTCAGACACAAATAAAGCCACCATAAGCACTATCTCTGTCTCTGTGTGAGTAATTAACTCGAGCATTAGGCACTATTCTCATTCATACAACCTCAATTACAACCCCAATTACAATGTAAAGCATCCATGACTACACTGACGCGAAGTGAAAGGTGTGACTGGGCCAACTTCCATATTTGAGAGACAATGCCTCAAAGGAAAAAGAAAATATTTTAATTAACTTCAATGTCCATATGACTTTGTAGCTTATATATTTATGAGTTATAGATTATTTCTTAGCCTTCATTTAAACCATTTGAGTAGCCTAAATCAAGCAGATTCCCTGCTCACCTGTGTGGTCAGCGCGTGCTGCTCATCATAGTCTGAAGTTGCGTTTCCCGGCTGAAGTGGACTGCTCCGCAGCACTGTGATGTGTAAAGTTAGCAGCAACAGTCCCAGTAGTAACAACAATTCTGCCGCCAACCGAATCATCCTTTTCACGCGACCGGTTTTTGGACCCTGCGGTGTGGCTGGGGTTCCACCGCCGCCTCCTCCCGCTGCAGAGCCTCCGATCTCCGGATCCGCCGCGGACGAGGAGCCGCAATACCACTGCGGAGCCACTTCGGGGTTCAAAATATCAAATTTCAGAGGAAAAATGAAAAAAGTCCTACTGGAAAGGATGACTTGCAGGGACTAGTCCCCCGGGTGAACCCAAGGTCGCACTCCTTCAAATCAAACCAGTGTATTTGTTATATGATGCCTCCAAAATACGAACTCATTCAAAATTCTGAGATAACGTCCAGGTAATTAATTGAATCTAGTAGCCTGTCAGTTCTAAAACCTCCATCTCCATAAAAAAAAATAATTGCTAACTTCAAAAAGCACTTCAATAAGTCTAAACAGTTACTTAGTGTTGAACCCAGAGTTCTGAAAAGTATCCTTCACTGTTCTCACTCCTTTCTGGAGTTCAGGTGAATTGCCTCACAACCAGGCAACGATTGTGAACTCCTGCATCATTCTCTGCAGCTTTTCGTAGAACTTCACCCTGACAAATGGCATTCTGTCTTTCATCTCGTGCTCCTTAAATTACCCCCGTTGCATCGAGTGCGTTTATCAAGCATTCCGTTGTCTATCGCATAGTTCCAAGCGTTGTTATTAAGAGCGGTTATATCTTGTTATAATTCCATTCTGCTTTCTTAAATAAAAAAATCGCTACTTCTTGGAGACTCTAGGCGCACAATGATGCCATTGTATTTTGCGAAAAACTTCTTATCACTAACTCAGGTACATGCTGTCAGGAGCCTCTTCCTTCGTTCCACAACACACCGTTCCTTTCCGTGGACATACGCAAGCTCTCCACTCAAGCTCTCCAACTCCAACTCAGTTCCTGAGTTGAGTGCGCCCGAAGTGTTTTTATATACCGCTCTGTTGGTTTGCTGTCATCTCCCCCTCCCCCTACATTTAACCCTTCTGATCCCGCCCAAGCCAGGCTACTTAAGAACTATGCACCCACAAGCGATGAAGGAGTGGCGGGACCCTTTTGGGCCACACGCGGCTCACAATGGCGGTAGCTCGACAGGTTATATGTGAAGGTATCTCCCAGAAGCATTGCAATAACTGATCAAATATTTGCCGGTTTAATGCCAACTTTGTAATAGACCAAGTGGCTGCGTGAATAATACAATCGGAGAAGACTATTTTTAGTCTGCAGACTATGTTGATTTTCGGGCCGTGTGCGAGAAGGCGTAACTACATCGACAAATGTCAGTCACCTCGGAAGGATTTGTTTATTGCCGCCTTCAAAGCACTGATACACAGCGCCAAGTTATAGCCTCACACGCTGAGAGGCTTTTAAAGTTCCTACCTAGTCGTACATAGTGCTATCCCAAATGGTCATTCTCGCCGTTAATCTCTAGTGATTTATTTGAGTTGCGCTTGCGACAGAAAAAGGCCACCTTGTTATAGGCTATAGAGTGCCATAGCTTTAAATGTATAGCTTAGATATGGCTTTATGTTTTATTGCATTGGGAATAAAAAAAATGCCAGAATAACCAGGATTTAGATGACTGAACCAGTATGTTTTGCATGTGTACATAGGACTACTTTTATACCCCTACTATAGCCTACTGTAAACATTTCTTGAGTTGTGTCCGCTGAGCTATCCAATCCCATTTTGATTACAGGTTAAATAGCCATCACATACATATTGTAAATCTGTATGCTCCGTCTACCTCAATGAACACCTGTTGCGAACATGTAAAGGCTGCTGTTGTGTGCCCGTGGCATACCTGCACTTCAGAATCCCGCCAAAGCAGCAATGGGAAACCGGGTGGATAGAATCCACAACCTTGGACACATTGGCTGACTTCAAAGGGCTACCAGAGGTTCCCCCCTCCAGAATAGCTGCAACATGCCATTCCAATAAGACCAGCGTGCTCAGCGCTGCAGTTCAAAAGAACGGGCCAGGCTGGCTCAGGGGGCCCTGGTCTGATCTTGGACAGATGTTTCCCCCAGAACCTCTTGCTGCTCTGCTGTGATTGTTGGTGTTATTGGCTTGTGAGAGTGTATTGGAGTGCAAAATTTAGCAGTTCCATTTGCCCTCCAGATTTGATAGACCATGCACACACTGTCCCCAATAGATTAGGAACATATTTAGAAGTAGTAAACATTAGAAAGCTTTGGTGTTCACTCTTTTCTTTTTCCTCTGTGATGCCCATCTATGTTGCTATGCCACTAAAGTGCTGGTTTATGTTGGCCTTTTTTCCTTGGTAAGATTGCAAAATATATGTGAATAGCCATGCAGGGGTTAGTGGTTTGGTGGGCGGTTTGATGAAGACTGTAGAAATTCTTGATCTAGGTGGTCTATCTGAACAAGCTAAAGTGCTTACATCTGTGTACCAAACATAAATCTAAATCTTAAAACTGGTAGATATTTAGATGCATATAGGATGTTAAAGAGGCTGGACTATTTAAGTCTGCACCATGAAAATATATATTGTGTTCCACCCATATCCATATGTTGGAAAATAAGCCTTCCTGTTTACATCACAAAGCTTCTGCTCAACATGTGACATTCCCACTGTGCGTGACAACTATAGCTGGTTGTGTGGTTAATATGCACACATACACAGAACCTTACACAACTAGCTTCAACTGCAAAAGCCCCTAAAGCATACCAGACCTAAACACCATTGATGTATTTGGTAACAGCATTCCTCTGACCTCCTTGTTTTCCAAGTGGCCTCCATTTGTGCAGGATGTGCCTAAAGAGTCATTAGCCCTTAGGGCCACAGGGGCCTTCTATGGTCCTGCCACAGGCAAGCTAATGGGATCCGGTGGCACAGCTCAGGTGTGAAGAACTTGAATACCACCATCAACCACCAGTGGCAGATCAAAGACACCCATCCTCAGTATGTAAGTGTGTGTGTGTGTGTGTGTTTGTGAAAGAGAGACAGAGAAAGAAAAAAACACTGATATTCTCTGTGATTCACATGTCATGTGTTCTTTATGATCATAGTTCATCAGAGAATCATTGTTTCGGCTTTGGATCATAATGTATGACAAATATTAAACATCGGAAAATGGTTAATTGTAGCAGAATCTGGTAGTTTTCTATTCATTTTGGCTTGTTTTAGGAAGTAATGTTGTGGCATTTTATTATTCCTTCAAAATACCAGACGCAAAGTGTAACTACATTATATGCAAATGACTGATTGGCCAATACCAGAAGAAAGAAAACTCTATTGCAAAATAAATGGAGAAGATGCTCTGTCTCTGTTTTGAAGAGTTAATGTTCGGTTTCCATGCATGTTATCAAAAACAACAAACATCTTCTTAACAAGTCACCACTGTAGTCAATTGTGTTTTAGAGAGTTTACCTGTCTCCATAGTATTTCATGCATGTGTTCGAGGGGGTTGGACTGAGCAAGTGCAGGCTATGCCTGTGCTGTCATTTGGTGAAACATTTATTGTAGGCTAGATTCCCTCTGGTATCAAACAAATTAATTATTATATACTTGAAGAAATGTGGCTTTGGTCTGTCAGGTAATTGGTGATGTTGGCTGTCATAATGCATACTCAGGATGAGTACCTTCAAAGAAATCAGACATTCACGCATTTCTGTTGCATCTTCCCTTGACTTGAAATGCAACAATTATGTTGCTGACAGAACAAGACACACACGAACAAGCTGAAACTCACTCATGTTAACACTACCTTTGGTAGCTTGTCAGAGGTTGTTTGGTATTTGAAGGAAAACAGTTTGGTTTCTACAGAGACTGATTACCACACATGAACAGGGGAATTCAGAAACATCTAGATGTGAAAACAGAGAGGAGTATATACAACAGTGAACCCCACACAGAGCAGACAGAGGACACTATTTAGTTATCATTCTAAAATTATTGGGTTATAAAAGTCCATCTGCATTATTTAAGTATACTATATCAGCTCATTATGAAACATTCTGGAATGGGTAATAATCCATTCGTTTGTTAGGGGAACTGGTCAAACTGATATATATCACAGTTAATATATCAAGTAACCACAGTGGAAATAAGGCTTTTTTTTCCCTCATTGGGGAAAATCTCAGCAGGAAAAAACACTTCTCCTCCCTGTGCTCTCATCCAAACCCATAACTGTGTACTCATGGTGGTCTTTTTCCCAGCTCTAAAGAGCTGTTAAGAAAAATGACCACTTCAAGGGCTCCATAATCTACACTTGAAATAATGATGTAGGTCAGAGATGTTGAGTTAATTGTCTGGTTCTTTTTGTAATTTTTTGTTTTAATCTGCAGCAGATCTTTGAAGGTCTTTCATATTTCTTTGGTCTTCATCTTCCCCTTTTATGACAGCGATGTTCCCAGCGTCCACAGATTTCGATCGTGATTATGGGCGACATAAAAGACAGGAGCCTATTATGAGTGTCCATAGAAAGGAGTGTCTCATTTCCCGGAAAAAAAAAACACCAGTGAGGCCTTAGAACAGGATCCTGTTTCCTATAGGAGAGTCAGCCACAGTCCCCTTCAAACTAAGGAATAGCCGCAGTGTAGCAAGGACACACGAATCCCAGTTCCTCTCCAATTGGGCCACATAGAACTTGTCCACTCAGAACCAGGGTTCCCTCCTGTGCAGGCCGCTAGATGCTCTGCTTTGTGTCAACTGTCTAACTCAAAGTCTGTTTCGTCATAGAGTGCTGGCCGCGGGGACGACCTGTGGCGGGAGAACTTTACCCGTAGGAGGTCACCTGTCTCGTCCAGAGCCTGCAGCACCTGTGAAACACAGGGAGAAAGCAGGACTCAGGTAAAGAGAAGGAAGGCGAGACAGTTTAGCTCTAGCACTGACGAGGAAACAGAGCTATGAACAGAAATACCCAGGAAGATCACTTTAAGAGCTTAGAGAGGGACACTGGGACTCAGCTTGATCCTGATCCATGTCCAGTTTCTTACCCTGTCCAGCACAGGCCTGGTGTGGGCCGCTGAAACGCAGAAGCGAGCACGAGCCTCAGTGATGGGTGTGGCTGGGAACCCTACCACCACCACACCAATGTTCTTCTGCAACATGGTCCGGGAGAAAGCCCTGTAAAACAAACACACACAAACAATGACAAGGCGGCGCTGCAGATGGTAGCCTCAGCTCGATTATTTCTCTTGGTTTTGTCTATTTCCGTGGAAACTAGCCATGTACAACTGATTTTTGGTATATTCTGGTATAATTTATTACCTGCATGTTGATAGGTGCCTTGAGTACATTACTTTCTTGTCACACAGTATGCGTCTATAGTACTTTTTGCCCACTGAATGTATACTTCTACATGTCTTTGTTATTTGCCTGAAGAGATAACATCTTCCTAAGTCAAAGTCAAATTCCCTGTTTATTCAAGGATTTATGGTCAATAAAACCTGATTCTGAAAACATCTAGCATCTGTCATGTAAAACACTGGTGCATGTGGAATATTTTTTTCTAAAGGTCTACATTACATTGGATTCAATCATTATCATTCACTAATCAGTAGACAAAATGGAAAATATTTCTTTCTCCAGAGAGAGAAAATGGGTGAACAGAAACTGGCCAGCCTGGAGTGACTGAATGTCACCTGTCTGGCTTGTTCTATGCTTGGCACACAGATTAAAAGCACTGTGACCGAATCTAGGCTGGGGGGAGTGAATGCAGACAGACCTGCAAGGCTCGCCCTAGGTGACTCAGTCATCTAACCTCTCCTTTACCCCACACAGATGGAAGAGAGGAGAGAGGAATCCATCCGAAATACAACAGCTGTACTGTATATACGCTTGTACCCCATGGTGGACATGAAAGGTGCCAGACAGACATAGAGGCAGGTGGGAGAAAAGAGACTGGAATGGCAAAGACATCCCCCTTCTATCAAACACACACATACATACACACACACTCACGAGAGAGAGAACAGTGGCACGCAACAGAATACAGGCAAGAGAGAGAGATAGACAAAGAAAGACAGAAAGAAAGAGAGAGAGAGAGAGAGAGAGAAAGCGGGAGCTCAGTTTAAAAAGGCTCACAGCTGCCTGTGGCTTTGTAGCCGTGCCAGAGGGCTGTTATCTTTGGAAGCGTCTGAAATGCCCGGGAGAGGATGAACCTCTCGCATGTCACATTGCTTCTCTGTGCACTACCGATTCACCGAGCATCTGGAACATCTAGCGTGGCCACACTCCAACGTCCGTCCCCCTGGAAAGGGACATCGCACTTTTGGACTGACTGACCAGTGCCTTTGGCTGTTAGCTGCTCTGTGTATGTTTGAGGAGAGATAAATGTATGTGTCTTTGTGTGCGTGTGTGTGCATGTGTGTATGAGGTAGGTAGCATTCAATCTCTTATCTTGTATGCAGAGGGCAATTTTTTGACTTTGACAAAAAATATTTAGTGTCCACCTTAGCTATGAAGAACTCACACACTTCCAAAATGCACGGACAACCGAGTAAAAAGTATCATGCATCACGCATACTGAATGAAGGTTAGCATGCCACTACGACACTGCCGTCTACTCACACAACTTTCCCTGGCAGGTAGAGCAGCAGAGGGATGACAGGGGAGTCTACATTGCCATAAATGATGAAGCCCATCTCTTGCAGACGGGACCTGAAGTATCGGGTGTTCTCCCCCAGCTGACGCACTCTCTGGAGCCCTGAAAGGGGGGTATCGAGGTTAGTACGGTTAGTGTATGTGTATGTGTGTGTGTGTGTGAGTATGAATGTGCAGTATGTGTTTTTTTAGGGGATGAGGCAGAAACAGAACAACAACTGTACCATTCTCTTGATATATTCAATTTAGACCTCTTTACCACATGTCTGGGCAATAAGGGACACTTCAAGAACAGATAAGGGTGAAAACAGAGTGGAGTATCATGATTCTGCAGACACATGTTAACAGAAAAGAAACCTTTCAGGGTAGCTCAGCAGGGTGCTCAGAGAAGAGATGTTTGTGTTTATGGATGAGACATTTGACATTACAGTGTGTAGATTTAAAGCATATTGTTACAAATGAACGCAGCTATCTACCTATTTGACTACCTAATGACACTTGTTTAGACTGAAAGAGGACTTTGTTTAGACATTTTTCTTTTAAACGTTTTCAGTAGCTCCCATACAATTGTTTGTCATAGAAGGAGTTTTTTTTCACCCCAGCACTGAGGGAACCAGGCTGGAATGCACCCGAGATCTTCTCTATACATTATTTATTGGGTGCTTATCTTGGAGGACATCAGTGAGGTGCCAAAAGCCATAAAAACACAATGCCTTACACATTGACTAAAGATGTTGTGCCCCCCAGCTATTGGTTTGAGTTCAACAGTTTCATGAACTGACAATACAAGCTAAGACTCTGAATAGAGTGCATGTGTGTCCCTCGCCCCAAAAAATCTCTTGCGTCTACTTCAAAACCTGAAGGCTAGCCACACTGAAACACTAAATACTGTAATCGTGGTGGTGTCCTTAATTAAAAATGTTAATTGTCGGCACTGACAAGATCCAATATTCTCTCCTTAACCATCCGTTATTTGTTACAGAGAGCAAATCCCTTGAGCTTAGTGTAATAGCAGGGACACCGGCGGAGCCCGCCGAGAAGGTCGACCTCAAACAGCCGCAGGGCTGCGCTCGACGGCACCAAAGCCAGGATTAAAACATCCAGCGTGCCTTAAATCGTCTGTGTCAGCCTAAGCCTGCGGTGGCTTTAAAATGGCCCTCAGTGCAATGATGTGTAGCCCCCCCAACCATCTGGCCAGTAAACAAACAAACAAAAATAAACTGTATGGGGGCTTCTGACGGACAAAGGGCTCGCAGGGTTTCCTTCACTGTGACATATAAACCACCGACACCCGTGTTAGAAATCCACGCTGACAGGGACAAGGCAAGTAATAGACTGTAATAGACATGAAACCAGTTAGCCTCTCCATAGATTGACTAACCATAATGGTTGGAGAGCTACAGGATTGAGGACTAAGAGCCTATCCTCAGTTTGACATGGGAAAACAGGAATAGAGTCATGGCCTCATTAAAGGCCCTGGTAAAGCCCCTGGACTCAAAATGTTAATGGTTACAAGTGATTAAAGGTAAAGGGAACAGTCAAAAAAAAAACTAGAATCGAAAGGGTGTCTCCATTTGTGTTAATGGCCTACATGGTCTTTTGTTTTCAATAACACCAAGTAGAGGATCCAGGTGGAGTAAAGGCAACACAGGAAATGACATCATCTGCCGCCTCTTAGTCAAACCCTAGGATCGGAGAGCCTGTGGCCCAGTCATTACAGGCATTATCTGCCCCATCACTTGATGGAGAACAGCTCTGTCATTTTATCAACATCCCCCCCTTATGCTCTACTTCCTGTGTGACCTCTGCTCGGCATCCCTTCTTGTGTCGACCTCAGCGCTGCCGTGGACGTAGGCCTGAGTCATTACAAAGGCAGCTCCAGAGGCAGCTGGTTTTGTTTTGTCAGAAAAAAAATACTGACTGGTGGACAAATTCTGTGCCATGCCAAAAAGCAATTCTTGGCTTGTAAATAGGATGCAATGGATTTCGAGTGGACCTTCGCCAGAAGGGTGAAACAGAATACACAGTGTGCCTGAGTATCACGTCCATTTCAGATAAATATAATCGAAGATAAATCAATTCCAGTGCTTGGGAAAGAGAGGGAGAGAAAAAATGAATAGCAAAAAATGAAAATGTTCTTCTGACCTCCCGGGCTTCTTAATGATGTGAATCACCAAGGGAACCGGTTGGAGTTCTAAGGCCTTGGCAACAGCTTACCTTGGAAACAACAGCCATTTTTTTTCTACTTTTTTGATTACCTGGGAAAAGATTGGCAGGTATTTCAAAGGGGTGTGTGCAACACTTAATCCAAAACCCCTATCTCAGCAGAAAGAGAGCCCAAAACACTTTGCTAGCTGCCAAACATGTTAGCATTGCATAAAGCCCACAGCAGAAAAACACAAAATCTAAAAAAATAAATGAATAAAAATGTATTTGGTGTTGGATAGTTCATGCCAAATGCAAGACAAACGGTCTCATGAGCAGGTGAGGAGTGCCCAAAGAGAGAGCGGCCTATGCATTCGGTAAGCTTTGTTTGTTTGCCAGGTTGTTAAATGTGATTTTTCTAAGAACAGTGCCTGTAAAGAAAGAGAGAAAAAAAATCTCCCTGATCTGGGCTATATTTCCTGCTTTTGGGCTTGGAGTGTGGACAAATGAAGGGGGTTCTAAGCTCAGGTAAAACTTCTCCCTGTGAGAGAAATGAAATAACCTGACCTGACCATAGCTATCCTTTCACACGTGTGCCTGTCACCCCTTCTGGGCAAAAGCTCACGCACACCACACAAAATAAAGAGCCATCCATATCTAGATGTGTCATGCACAGCCACTGTAGAGCATCGCTCTTCTCCCTGCAGCAAGCAAAAGGTCAGGAACAATCTTCATCAGCAGCAGACAGCTGGTTTTATGCTGGGGTTACTTAAGTCCCCAGGCATCTTGGCTTTGGAGGTGCCATTGATCATATCAGGCAGGGAGTGCCTGATCAACGATACCTATGACTACTATGACCATGGCTATGACTGACTATACGCCTATGACTGTGGTCTTGATGATGTTGGCTATGACTTTGACAATGACTACGCCTATGACTGTGACTATTGCTCATGAACATTACAGCATATTTCGTCATGAAGTTCAGCTTCAGTCATTCAGAAAGAGAGACACATAATATGAAACACACATGACTTAAAAAAAGCTTGGACTCTGAGCTATGTGAGTACACAGACATCTGACGTCAGACAGACATCAACACATCAAAGAAGAGGTCACTGCTTGAGCCTTATGCACCCTTATGCACCCTTTTTTTTGAGTAAAGATCTGGACAGAAACATGACTTCAAGATGTCTGTCATTCCCCGCACACTGTAATCTTACAGTGGACTTTTCGATGAACTAGACACACACACACATATGCACACACACGCTGGTAAGTGTGGAATTCAGGTTCTATACTTTTTTTCAGGAATTGTTCTGTAATCAGCAAATACAAAGATTATGTCAGCTATTTTGCCCAGGAGGTGTGGACATGGTCTGCGCTGTCGGCAACACAGTTGCTTTAGGAGCGGAGCGTTCGCGAGCGTGGATACCGAGTAAGTCATCGGAGCATGTAAACAGGCCTCCTCTTCAAAGTGAAAAGCAGGAGAAACAGAGGAGATCTCTCGCCATAGGGCACCCCCTCCCTTTCAGCTGAACCTGAACTATGCGTCTTTATTTGGCTCCGACAGAAACTTGGCCTCGCCTCTTGCTTTGGGTCTGTAACAGAGCACTCGAACACACACACACACACACACACACACACATAAACACTGTTGTATGCAGGGCCTCCTAGGACTTGCTTTGGGGGAGAATGGGAGCCAGACAAACATGAGTTTTGAAAGGGGAGCCATTCTTATTGGTGCCCTGGTGGATTTTTCATCTCTCCAATGACACATGCTGCCCTGTTGGTGCTGCAGCACGTCATCTCTTACTCTCTCTCTCTCTCTCCCCATCTTGCGCTCAAAAGTCTGTTTTTCTTTTATTGTTATTTCTGTACAGCTATGACAGCCTCGTGGAATTTTCCAGCTCGTTCCAAGAATATCTGATAATGGTGTCCAAGTCATATCGGCTCGAATATCAGCACATATGTCAAATCTGAACACACAGCTGACGATACCACCAGCCATCTGGTTCAAAACTTCATTACAACCACCTGGGGGAGTGAATCCATCTCTGACACAAGGATAAATCCATGTGCATTACCATTGCCTCACTCTCTCCAACTGATGTGTCGGGGGGCACGTCATCACCTGACCATGAGCAACTCATCCTAACCTGGTGAGTTGAATCACATGTATGGAGCTGAGCGTTTTACATACAGTGTGGTGTGTGTGTGCATCTGTGTGTGTGTGTGTGTGTGCGCGCACGCAGATAGACGAGCGATGCTCTGTCTCAACGTCGTAAGTCATTATTGAAGTGACTGTTCTGAAATGCAGGTCTCTTACGGGGGCCCCATGTGAAACCGATTTCCTCCGCGGCAACAGGGTCACGTGGGTGTGTAGGTATATATGTGTTTAGTAGGTGTGTGAGTGCGTGTGTATGTGTATGTGTGTGTGTTTGTGTGTGTGTGTGTGTGTTTAATGGCTATGGGCTGGGAAAGAGAGAGTGGGGGTATTGTTGTATTGGGCTCGCACCATTTCTTTCCCAGGCAGACTGGTGTAATCGTTCGCACATTTCTGAAGTAGAGGGGGCCACAGGGAAAAGGCCACTGTGGGACCCGCTAGACCTCTATGGAGGAACTGTGGAGGTGGGTGGTTATAGGCAGGAGCTGTGGATGCGTGATCCCACCTCTGCACCAGGAGGCTAATTCTCTGGAGCTCCTAGCTGACTCTGTGACTTGTGTCGTCTGAATGGCTCTGGAGCTGTTCTAATCTGAACTGGGTGCTAGTGGTGGTGGCGAACGTGTGGGTCTGCATAATGTGGTCTGGGTACTTTTTTAAATGCGTGTGATGTTGATGGTTCCACTCTGTGGTGGCCTTAACGATGTTAGTGTCAAGAAACGAGAGGAAGCCCATGTGTTTGTAGTGGGAATTCCTTTTCGGAGCGACACTCCCCTACATGTGGCCCAATGCACTCGTTTAAAGGTGGAGCCCTCTTTGGTGCTCTCGAAGCAACCATGTGGATGTTCTGAAAAAATGAATTGCTTAGTTTTGTATTTTGTACATTACCCATTTATCAAATACAGTACAAGGACAGGGCACACACACAAACACACACACACACACACACACACACACACACACACACACACAGAACAAACAGCTAGAGACCAATTTGAGGCTGAAAAAAATGCTCACCCTCTTTGGTGCCATCTGCTCCCATGATGCACTTCATGGCCCTGATGATCTGCTCTGTGATTGGTGGAGACATGGCTGAGGCGTAAACGGCACTGTGCGAGTAGGTGCGTAGGTAGTCAACCAGTTCCTAGAGACAGAGGGAAAGAGAGAAAGAAGAGAAGATGCGATAAGTGAGAGCTGTGTCCGAGGCATGTGTGGCTGGGGAAACGTGCGGCGTACCTCTCCCTTCACATGTGCTTCATATTTAGGTTGGCCCTCTTCTCCTCTCATTGGGCCCGTAATTTCAGCAGTAACCTGAGCAACTACGTGTAAATACATACATTTGCTGTCGTTTCTGGAGCACGAGTTTCCACAAAGAACAGGTATCAGCTAAATGAAACTAGACTTTTCGCTGGTGGAATGTCTTGGTAAGTGTTTTTTGGGACAGAAAATCATATGTCTAAAAGGAGTTTAATGTGCTATCAATTATGAAAAAAATGTAAAAAGTCTTTGGAGCACATTCTCTGCATTCAACTTATTTCACAGTTAGGATGAATTGGATAGGATAATCAAATCTGTGTGTGATACACTGCAGATCTGATTTCCTTCCAAAGATAGAGGAAATTGACTTATTATTTGGAGTGTCTATCATGACCACTAGGAGGCACTAAAGCGACACAATGGAAACTTATGGCACTCTGCATCCTCAACTGGCCACCCCTTCCCTTTATTTATGATTTCAGTTCAGCTTAGCTTAATGTGACAAAACCATTCATGCCCTTGATGTAGTTCTTGCAGTAGTAGGCAGCCCAAGGTCAAGTTGTACAGGGTGAGAGAGTCAGCTAATTGCAGTTGAGGGCTGTGCCTTACAGTGGGATGTCTGAGTCATGGACACTTAGAAAGACTCCACATACACAGACTCACATTTGGCAACGCTGCTCCCCGTAAACCGGAGTGTTTTTGGGGTGTGTGGTGGGTACGAGCAGGGGCATTAGTTTAGGTGTTTTAGAGTGTTATCTTGCGCCACCAGGTGGTCGGGTGGAGATAGACCTGAGGGGCCACGTGGTGTCCATTCACCGCCATCTGGGTCCATCTGTTGAACACTGATGAGAGTCAGGAGGAAGAGCGAGGTGGGTGAAGGAGGTGCACTCAGCTACATCCTCCTCCTCTTCCTCCGCCGCCACCAGATGTGAGTGTGTGAGTAGAGGGGAGGGAGTGTGTAGGGTGAGAGGGGACACCATACTCCAGAAGTGGGGAGGGTAGGGGAGGGGGCAGAACAGCAAAACATCTGCCTCTATTTAGGGGGGATAGAGATTTGCAGTGTTTTTTTGGGGGCCGGTGAGCTTTTTGGGTGGATGGCCGAGATAAGCCGGCTAAGGGAATGTGTCCGAAATCCTCCCCACATCTGTGCCTTTAGAACCAGTCTAGCCTTGAGGTAGTCTGAGTGTGTGTTTTGCCTCTGCCGCATGCTAATTTCAGACAAATATCCCTCTTCCTAATTTTGTGTGTGTATGTGTGTGGTGGACAGAGCCACCGTTGAAAGCTATGCACTCCACTGGGGCCTACTCTCATCACAATGCTGAGCGATGTGATCAAACACTGTGATTATTCTCCACTGCAGGGAGCCAGTGGCGAGGGCCAGGATCATTAAGGTGCCTGTTTCGACGCTCAACTGCTGCTGCTGCTGCCGCTGCTGCTGCTTAGGAACATCTGCTGAGCCTTTTTTTGTGGGTCAACCTGAGTCTGCTTTAGCACAGGGGGATTGGGGGATTTACCATCACTACAAATCAATTACAAAAAAAACAAGCCTTTCTTATCATGCGAAGATGGAAAAGAATAAAAAAAAAAACAGCCCATCACCCAGGCTTGATTGTTATGCCCGTCTGCCAGAGGAGTGCTGCGTGTCAATCTTATCCTCTCATTATCATGCTCATAATGAAGCCTCCTCGGTAACCACAGGGTGCAGTTCTAGTGTTCGCCACAAGAAGGAGCTGGAACCCTGCCACCTTCACCACCACCTTATTAGAGCCGAGGGCGCAATGAGGGGACATGCCAACCTACACACACACACACTCTGAAAGAGGAAGAGCCCCTCTTTGTGAAGGCTGCGCTCTAATTGAAACAAGGTGGCAATATCCGTCGCTTGGCTCGCGTTCTTTCATAATCAACTGCGCCATATCCATGATGTGGTTATATACTCAAGTGATGCTTTTAATGGAGTCATAAGAAGTTGTGTATAAAGGCAGCAAGACGAGGGGTGCGTGACATTTGTGCTGCACATGAGAGGAAGTGGGGGGGGAGAAGAAGAAAGCGACCGAGGAGAAGATTGTGTGTGTGTGTGTATGTTTAAGAGAGAAAGACAAAGAAAAAAAGACAAGAAAGGGTGTGTAAAAACATGTATGCGCCTGAGTGTGTGTAAGAGTGAGCTTGTGTGTGAGTGTGTGTGTGTGCGTGTGCATATGTGTGTGTGTGTGTGTTTATGTCTGTCTGTTTATGAGAGGCGGACAGAAAAGGGTGTGTATAAACATGTATGTGCCTGAGTGAGTGTGAGGTTGAGTGTGTGTGTGTGTGTGTATGTGTGTGAATCTGTGTCTTTGTGTATGTGTGTCTGATTATGAGAGAGAAGGTTGTGTGTGCACAAGCGTGTATCTGAGTGTGAGACTGTGTTTTTTTTTGTGTGTGTCTGTCTGTGACACTTGTCTCTGTGGTCTAGTTTTTTGTCATGAAAGAATTGCATGTCAGTTTGATCTCAACAGGTTGCCGTAGTGTGACAGCAGCATGTGAGGGGAGTCAGACACAGAGGCTGTTCAGGGGCCCGATCTGTCACATCTGACAGCGCATTCATTCCTCAAGGAGATGGCATCAGCCAGAACACACCACTGATCCGAAAAATCCATGCAAACACACACAGAGTACATCCACATGCACGTAATACCACAGGCATTATTCTCTTTCCCTCCTTCTGTGTGTGGGTGTGTTGCGTGTGTGTGCATGTGATGTGCATGTTATGATGGATGCACATAATGTGTACAAGTACATATTTTACTCAACTCAACTGTACTTTACTATTTGTGTGTGTCTGTGATTACTGTATGTGTGTAATGTGTGCATGGATGTGCAAGAATTTGAGTGTTTGTTTGTATTCACACGTTTGTATGCACATGCATTTTGGTTGCAAGACTCATGGTGATTGGCTGAATGAGAACATCATTCTCCTTTACCTTTTTCCCAGCTATGTAGCCTCCGGCAGCACCAAAGCTTTTGGTGAAGGTCCCCATGAGCACGTCCACGTCCCTGGGGTTGGCTCCGAAGTGCTCCACCACACCCCGACCCGTGGGTCCCACAGCACCTATGCTGTGAGCCTCGTCCAGGTACAGGTAGGCCTTGTACTTCTTCTTCAGGGCGATGATCTCGGGCAGACGCACCAGGGAGCCCTCCATACTGTAACCAGCAAATACAAGGATACCCTGTGACCAATGGTGATGCACACAACCAGTGAAGAGCAAGAATTCAAAACACACTCTCTCTTCCCTTTCTCTGTCTTTCTCACTCTCTCTCTCTCTTTGTCAGTGTGTGTGTGTGTGTGTGTGTAGCCTATGTATGTGTGTGTGTTTGAAAAAGAGAAAGAGTTCACATGCTACAAACATGTACAGCTTCGCTTATGTAAGGAGCCCACCTCCCCATCACCACCACCTCAGCAATCCAACACCCCCACATGCCCCCCCCCCCCCCCCCCCCCCCCCCCCCCCCCCCCACACACACACACACACACTCTCTCTCTCTCTTTCTCCCCAATACACCCCGCAGCTGAGGGTCCGTACTATTAGATTCAGAATCAAAGTGCTTGATTGGCATGACAAGAGCACTTAATTAATTAAGCAGTTAATAAATAGTACAATAAAAAGTGTACAATTCATTACTTTCTCTCTCTCCCTTTCTTTCTCTCCTTTCTTCCTGCCTCTCTCTTTTTCTCTCTTTATCACAGTCGGGGTTTGATGTGCAGGAAGCACAATTTTGCCCACTTGAGTGCCTCCAACACGTCCCTCAACACACACACACTTTCTCACGCACACACACACACCACTCTAGCTGTCCATGAAGCAGCCACTTCTCATGTGTTGGATCAGAGTGCAAGGGAGGCAACAGGTGAGCTAGCTAGCAGCGGCTGCTCAGTGCATTTAAAAGCCCATCTCTCTCCTGAAGAAACTGCCACTGCGCGCACACACACACACACACACACACGTGCACACACCCACACACAGAGCCTGGATGCTGAGAAAGTGGCTGCACGGTGGAGAGCAGGGCAGTGAGTGCTTCCCATTACTGCTCCCCCTCGGATAACAGCCAGTCAAGCTGCAGCCCCTGGAGCTGCCCAGTGGGACCTGCAGAAAGGCTAAGAGCAACAAAAAAAGTCCTTATGGTAGATGGGAAGAGAAGAAACAGATCACAGGAGAGTCTGAGAGAGTGAGAGAGAGAGAAAAAAAGTATGAGAGAAAGAGGGATAGATGGAGAAAGGGGTGGAGAGAGAGAGAGAGAGAGGGAAAGAGAGGCCTGGCTGAGGATGCAGGGCCTTAGTTGGAGGTGCAGCGGAATCAATCTCCCCAGTTCCATTTGGCCTTCATTTGAAGCTAATGAACAGATGGAGGGTCACAGAGACAGTGGATTGCTCTGTTCTGGGAGCTGCAGAGAAGCACACATGCCTGCGCGCACGCACACACACACACACACACACACAAATACATACACTCTCTCTCTCTCTTTCACACTCACACACACACACACAGACACACACACACACAGAGGCTCCTCACTGCTGTAATCAAAAGGCAGACGCTGCATTCTACATTCTAACAGTTTGCTCTTCCTGACTCCTTTTTTCTTTCTTTCTTTCTTAATCGGTCACTCTGTCAATTGAGCTGTTTTTTTCTGCCCTCAAACCACAACCCCCCCCCCCCCCCCACACACACACACTCACACCATCCCTCCCACACACATTTTTTTCATTTCTCAGTTCATCTCTCACTCATGCACCAGTTTACTCATACTGTTGAAGAAAACCAAAGAAGAGAACCAAAATAGGTTTCATCACATGGTTCACCCCTAAAAAATCCATAATAACTATAGAAGGGTTTATTAAAATGAGTTATTTGAAGGCAAATCATTCTATAGGAAACCCTTCAAGGGTTCTTTAATTGTTCTATAGAGATGGACAGTGTTCGGAGACCTATCCTCATCGTTAATTATGGAATCGGAGGAAAGACACAATCTGATGAAAACAACACTTCTCTGTTAGGTAGATCATCCTGGCCAGACAGCACCTTAGTGAATTTGTGCTGGAGTGTGTGAGAGATAGATACATAATGTGTGTGTGTGTGTGTGGGAGCAGAGGCTAACCTGTAGATACCCTCCACCAGGATAAGGATCTTCCTCCAGGGCCGGTGTGTGCGAGGTTGGCCTGAGCTCACTGCCTCTCTCAGCAGCTTCTCCAGGCTCTGCATGTCTGAGAGCAGCACATAGGACATGTTTCATATTAGCCAGATGTATATCCATACAATATGCACACAAGACATCATACAGGATTACATGATCTAATGTGCTTACACCAAGGGGGAGGGGTACTAAACTCATTCTACAGCAGCAGGTGTCTACAGCAACAGCATTATGGTACATGCAATAAATGTATACACAATACTATACATACAGTACAAAACACACACACACACACAAATCTTACATGGAGTCACAGACAAATGTTGTAAACATGTTCCATGGAACACTCCTGAGCACACTCAGCGTCACAGAGACACCTGCCACAACGACCACAAACAGGAAGTAGCCTGATTCCCGCTGGCAATGGTGCTCACAGCAATAACAACGCCTTTGTTTCACTGATTCCACGTAACTGCGTGGCAACACAATGCGGTCACATCAACCGTCTCACACAGCCCACAAGTTGTTTTTCTCGCACCTTGTTTAAAAGCACTGGGATGAAAAGTGCTCTTTCACTTTTGCCCTTATTTTTTTGAGGTGACACGAATTACAGGAGTGGTTGCCTGTAAGTCAGCTATTCACCATCTTGACACTTTTTTATTGTGCTGATACAGCGCGGCAAAATCTCAGCACACTAATGAAGTTCCACATTCCAGGCATGTGATTCAGTGTTTTCTTAGAACACTGTGATTGCGCGTAGATATGTGATACAGGTTTTGCAAGTCATCTTCTTAGCACAGAACGGGCAGTAGATGGCAGAGTTGTTCCACAGCACTTCTCGCACGCCTTACAAGGTGGAGAATGCAATTTGCATGCGCTTAGTACACAAGCCGTGTGCATGGCCACATTTATGAAGTGATGCTGCACGTATTGTAAGTACAAGATGTCATCCATTGGCAACATGGTATGCAGTTTTTATGTGCGTGATTTGTGAGCAAATGACCTGTAAAACCACCCAATGCAAAGTATGATGTCCCTTTCATGCAAATGATTTTTATGGACATGCAGAGTTACTTGAGCTCCCGCACGTGTGGCGACACTGAAGCAATAAACCCGTGCTTGGCCGACTCCTTGAAACACACCTAGTGGAGGCGGCACATCTGACTCTTGTTTTGCTACACCTCACGGAAAAACCAGTTCAGTCACTTTACACCCATGAAATTCAAAGCCTGTAAGCACACAGGATACAGGCCGGGCAAACATAATGCCTTCAGGCACATTTAAGACAGACCAGCCAAGGATGCACAGAGAGACAGGGGCCTTTCAAGGTCACACCAAAAAGTAATGCAGTCTAGACGCTTACAGTTATATTCTCTTGATAAAAAGTGATATTTTGGTAACATACTAGTATGGGCATGTATTGCAGCCCAACATTATTACGTTAAAAAACATGGAAATGTGTACGACAAATCCACAACAAGGAGGGGCCGTCTTTCAATAGTCTTGCAACTATTCTACTTGTGTGCTGCGTCTTCCTGTTCGGGTTTATATTTTATAATATACAATTTCTAATATATAATTTAATTAATATTTTTTTAAGATTAAATACTAATGTTCCTCACAAGCTCTAAATTCTAAATCCTAAAAGACCGTCTGGAATTGACTTCAAGATTGGCTGAGGGTGAAGGTGTAAGGTGATACATTGGAATTAAGCCATTGCCATGACTGAGTATTAATTTAAAAAAAAAAAAAAGGTTAATGGTAGTTTTAATTTTAGCTAAACAAACTTTGTCAGTCTTGTTGGCTGATAACACAATTATTGTCATTATAAGATCATTAGAATTTCGTAAATATTGCTATTTCCTGTAATGATCATTACACACAAAAAAACACACATCTATTTGTCTTCATTAAGTGAGACAATCAGATAACACAGCACTATCTTGAACTCTATGAAAAACTAAAGTTGGAAATAGCCCTGTGCCCTCACCTCACAAATCCCACTCAAGGAAGGAGCCATAACACTTAATTAAACACAAACTTGAATGCTAGTACAAACTCCTCTCCACTCACAAGTGATTGAGTCATAAATCCATATTTACATATTTCACTGTATACCCAAGGATGAGCACAGATTTGAATTATTAATGCCACACTAAAAGCGTAATGGCCTACATCCTAATGACAAGGATCAAAATTTAATGACCTTTCCCTTTTCTATTCAGCCACGACAACACAGGTATTGATTTTTACTGTATAAAGGTGGGAGGAGTTTGTTAACTCAGTCATAACGGGTGAAAAGGGTGCTGCTGTGTGTACATATGATATAGCTGTGTGTGTGTGTGTGTGTACGTGTGTGTTAATATGTACATAAGATTTTTTGGTTATGTACATAAGATAATTTTATATTTGTGTGTGTGTATGTGTGTGTGTGTGTGTGTGTGTGTGTGTGTGTGTGTGTGTGTGTGTGTGTGTGTGTGAGAGAGAGAGGGAGAGAGAGAGAGAGAGAGAGAGAGAGAGAGAGGGAGAGAGTGTGTGTGTGTGTGTGTGTGTGTGTGCTGTACAGGTGAGGTGTGTATTTGTTTCCAGGTCAGATGGTGCCTGCCTAAGCCACACAAGTCTCTGGAGTCCTACTTGAGGCCGGCTGTGACGACCCCTTGAGTAAACCTGCTTGTACCTGTCAGCTCAAATCTAAATCCCCTCGTTTCATGAATCACATGGGCTCATTTGTTCAGCCTTCAGAAATATGGATAAAAGAGCTCTCTCATACATGGGTGCTAGCCTTTGGTGATACGGTTTTACTTGTTTACCGGTATAAGGAAATACACAGCTGCTATCTCCTAATACACTATTCAAGCACAATGTCCTATCATAATCATATTCTCTGACAGTACCATAAAATAATTTTCTATTCAATATGAGAGCAAATATGATGCTTGTGGAGCAAATTGAGGTTGTGAAAGTAGGCTAGCAGATGACACATGATGCCAGTTTGTTACTAGGCTGAGCGAAGGCTCTTGGGATCCCCTTGCTCTATAATTTGCTTGATGGATAACGAGAGTCAGAAGGCCCGGGTGCGAACTGAGCGCCACACGTCCAGAGATGACAGTAAGTGCTCACGACCTCCCCTGATCATCCATATGGAAGGAATAACATGTCAAGCGATCTGTGTGACTTATGCCTTATTGTCGTGGCACATTTATTACGCACAGGTGTGCTGGGAATACCACATGCGTAAAATAATTTACACAGATGACAAAATGTTGACATCTGCCTGACATATCGGAGACAGCCTGTAGTCATGGACGACACATGAAAAGGAGCTCAGGATTTACTCTACGCTTGCATTGCATCCTGAAAGGCATCTGCCAACCAATCAGCATCAAAAGTCCAGCACAAAACAAGCCTATTTTGTCACAGGAAGTTAAAGTGTCTTTAACCTTATAACATTTCATGGCATTTGGTCCATGGCATGCGTAGATGAAGCAGCAATAGTTTACCACAAAATGTTTCAAAAAGGGGGAGACAAGTTAAAAATATATCAGTTGGAATTAATTTAATTCATTCATCATTCATTTTTTTATCAGTAAGACTTTACTTGAAGGGATAGTACATTCATAGCAGTTTTAACAAAATTGCTCACAAAGCATTCGTTTTCTGTTTTGTATTGTTTATATTGAGGACACTAAAAGACTGGGGAATGCGGTCTAGTGGAGATCTAGTCCCATCTGGATAATATGGAATAGAAAGTTTAGGTTGTTGAGGGCCACACTCTTTCTGCACTGGAAAAGCAAAACCCCAGGTAGAAATTATTTGTCACAGAAAACCATATATATATTTTTTTCATTTCATGCATAGAGAGCGTTCTTTTGCGAAATAACTTGCTGACCATTGCTATTAAGAGTTTTCTTCATACCTTTTTCTGAGTTTTAGAGACAGTCCATACATCCACTATTCCCACCTCTAAAAATACATTATGAAAATTTGTGTATACCCATGGCGTAGTGTAAGAATATGTGGAAGGAGTGGAAGTGCAGCTTAGATCACATTTATAGGTTGAAGGCTTCTACAAAATATATAGGATAAGATAGTTTAGGATAAGCTTGTCTACCATTAGGATGAAGGGAGTTAATGTGTATATGTCAATATATCATGCCTGGGGCGCAGTGGCTCAGTTGGCTAAGGCACCATAGCATACATCCAGAGACTCAGGTTCAAGTTGGACCCAAAGTCATTTCACGATCCTACCCCATCTCTCTCTCTTCCACTTATTTCCTGCCATTCTCCATTGTCCTAACAAATGAAGGGCAAAAGCCCCAAAACATATCTTATATATGATGTCTCATTTACACTGTTATACATTCAGAAAATGTATATATATATATACCCTATTCACCTGTAGTAAAACCCTCTATAGGTTGTAATGGACATAAACAGGCGGATATGACACAAAAAGTTACCCTGAATGCAATGCTATCACATATTTTCTAACTCTGTGATGGCACATCTTGCCAAACAACCCAATGACACTTCCCCTGAGTGGTACCAACGGGCCAAACGGGTCTGTCTCAAGGACTAATGTGGATTTGTTTTCACATCTGACTATCCACAGCGCCCCTGTCCTTGTCTGGTGTAGCTGAACCACACACTCCCACTCATCTCACAGAAGGAGGAGGTGCCCTTGATCTTGAGAGAGCTGCTCTCTGATCATTGGCTCAGATCAATAAAAGCCACTCTAGTGACGCCACTGAATTGAAGGCATAACCAGTTAGTATTCAGCACTGGACTATCAGTCTCGCAGCCTTCAGGCACTCAAGGACATTCCTCCTAAGGTTATGAGGGGCTATGCAGCCTCAAGGTTTTGTGGGGTGGCCAGTAGAATTTCATATTTCAGGTATTTGTGTCAGTAAGGACACTCAAACGCAGGTGGAATACTCTCCTCAACGAGGGTGTGTTTTAGTATGTTTGTTTTGTCCATGTTTATAGTACAGGAGTCTTGTCGTCTGGCGCTTCGATGTTCTAGAACTGTTTTCAGGCTATGCAGGCCACCCACATACACTGAGTCACTTGTTATCTCTAAAAACAACGGCAGAGATGCTGTTTTTCCCAGTTGTTGTATTCATATTTATTCAGAACCTGCCGCCCCAACCTCACTGTAGTACATCTCTGATATGCATGTGCTCTGAAATACATCTGCTTTGAAATCAATCAGTGCAGGTAATGTGAAGCATGAACAGAATCGAAAGGATGTGTCTCTTCTTCTTCTCTTGGATCCAGACCATTGATCAGCCCCTCTGATGTGGCCATTAAGAAACTCTCTGACTGGTCATCAGGGGAGCCATGACTGCCAACGAGAGACTGACCACATGTTACATGATGATCATGATGATGATGGTGATGAAAAGAAGAACGTGTACTGTAGATATGACCATACGCAGCTATTTATCAGTGTTCACTCTTAGGCCAGTGGAACAATCAATCAGTTTAGCAAGCTTCTCTAAGTGAAGGGAATTACTACCTGGTGTTATTATGACAAACTGCAGTTTTGGCTTAGTTTAGTAGCCAGTTGTGCACAAAACATTGGTGTGTAACCTATAAAAGGGGTCATGCTGTCTCCTGATTAGCTTGGGTTCTAGCACTTTGCTGTTTAGCGCAGCTTTACTGCAAGCACCTGTTGGTGATATCTCTCACCCCCTTCATCTGTTTTTATCACAAATGTGGCATATTCATCTCAAGAAAACTTTCTTTGGCTTTCAGGGGAGCCAATGTACAAACCCCACACATTGTAATATGCTACACAATACCAAACCACAAACCATCGTCCCCCTTGATGAAGCTGAGACAACACAAACGTCAGTAAATGACAAAGTCAGCTGTTAAATAAAAACAATAAATCTCTCTGAGCCATCTAGTGACATCACCTAAAGATGTCATTGCATTCCGCTGAAATTGACATCGCTTCTTCTTATCATAAATCTGATTTTGGCATTTTCGCCATTGCAAGCGCATTATTTGGAACTAGAATGCTGCAGGAATGTCAGTGTGCTGATTCAGATACTAAGCCCTCAGTGTTGTGCAGACATACACATGGCACAGCTGAAAATGGCAAAGAGAGATTGCAAACCAAAGAGCATCGTCCACCAACCCGGGGCACTGTACCCCCCTGCCCCAAAGCACCGGCTGTACTTACTGTTGTGTTTGAACACTCGTATCGTAGCCCCAGACAATCTGGCTCCCAAGACAAGAGATGCATGGTTCAGTTCATCACTCAAGATAAGGCAACCCTGTAAACACAAGCAGTGTGAATAAGTATCGAAAAACCTCCATGCACACAGCAACAGATGGCACAGAACTGAGAATCGATTTTGCAGGTAGTCCGCAGGGGTAATGTTAAGCAGGCAGTCCTACGCTAGGCTGCATAATCACAAGTGTTCTCACTGGCTAAAGTCAAAGGGAGTTCACTGGGTGGAGAACAGGTGTTTCTTTGTGAGATGCTGCCTGCTCTGATGCAGCAAGCTAGCTGTTTATTCTGGTGTAGCATTCCTCAGACCTAGCAAATGTTTGGCTTATCTTCTGTGGCATAACAGCACTGGTGCAGCATATTTGCTGTGCTTGGAGGTCCACAACCCCACCACAACACCCCTCGCCCCCTTCTCTTACACGCAGGCACACACACACACACACACACACACACACACACTTACACACACCTTTTACACCCATTCCTAGCTAGCATTTGTTACGTGTGGCCTCATGGAGTTGGCACAGGCAACCAGATGAATAAGTCTCAATAGCCAGTGCTTCAGAGGCTGGTCCGGGGCTGCTTGGCCAGTCCCAACAATAACACAGCTGTCACACTAAATCTACCCGCGTGCAGGGGGACTTCCATGGCCTCCTGCCCTTGCCACTGCCTCCAGGGGTGGGTGTTGGTGGACAGGACCAAGGGCGTCCACATGGGTCTGGGGTAAATTGTGCCCCCCGCCACCCCCCGGATCACCAGCACTTAAACTAACTGCTCTGCCTCAGGCACCCCTAGCTCCATCCTCTGTTATGTCTCCCCCACCCCCTACATGTCTGATCACATCTGCCAGTGAGATACTTCATGCCACTACTGCACTATGCAGCGGGTCCTATTGCTAACAGTAGTGAGCATTCAGTACACTGCAATGAACCAGACCCGCCCAACACCATCCCCCTCTTAACCCCCTCCAACCACCACCACCCCTAGTCATGTGCTGTCTCTACCAGTGACTCATAGGCTCCAGCCCCTCAGCTAATGCTTGCTTTAATTAGGCATTGTAATGAATGTGTCTTTGTTTATTTCCCTTTTTTCAAGAGATGTTTTGGAGCTTCTGTTTTACACACAGGCCCTCAGAGGAGGAAGCTTTGCTATGCACAATTAACATGCCACTTTTTGAGTGTGTGTGTGTGTGTGTGTGTGTGTGTGTGTG
>JAGFZM010000019.1:183585-226726 GCA_017657215.1 Limnothrissa miodon
GTGTGTGTGTGTGTGTGTGTGTGTGTGTGTGTGCGAGACAGAGAGAGAGAGAGAGAGAGAGAGAGACTAAGCTACAGTAGTTAAACAAGCTCAGTAGCAATGTTTTCTGATTGTATGAGCTGAAAAGGAAGGAATGTTAGGTCAGAAAACACACCTTGCCCACGAGCGCAGGTATGTTCATGGAGTTGGTTGCAAAACCCATTCCAAAGGTCAGAGAGGACTCCACCCCGAGGAAGTCTGCCACAAGCTGCTCCAGCTCCTCATGGATCCTCAGGTTACCTGACGAAGTGAATGAGTGAGGGAGAGAGAGAGACAGAGAGAGAGAGAGAGAGAGAAAGAGAGAGAGAGAGAGAGAAAGAGACAGAGAAAAAAAGAAAAGACGAAGAGAACAGGTTACAACAGGAGCAGAAGAGGACACAATGAATGGAATTCAGGCGAGAGCAAACTATGACAACATTGTCTGTTCAGGCTTCTCCTTTTAAGCCGGAACTTTAGAGTCCTGCTACATTTCTAGATAATCTCTGTCACAGCTCTAAACTATTTCCCCTTAAAGGTTGTCACTTTAAAACAATGCATTTATGAAGCATCAATAATGCACAAGTCAGTCTAGTATGGCCCACCTATTTTTTAAACAGCATACTGTATGTGCATTGAACTGACCCTTTGGGGAGATTTATGGATGAAATATTGAAGAGAAGAGATTAATACTTAAACAAAAATGAATCATGATCAAAGACTAGAACTTTTTAAACGGTATCCATTACCCACTGAAAAAAATCCCCGCCTGCAGGAGTTGAATTCCGTTCTACTGAAAAAAGACATTGCTTATCTCAAAGCAAGCATTGCCAAGATGGCAAAAAGTTTACAGTTTTCAAGTAAAAAAAAAAAAAGACCTGCCCCAAATTATAATAAAATCAGTGTTCTTTTGGTCCGGGTTTCAGTTGTACTAGTCTAGGATCTCTGGTCGGAATTTGCCCAATTCTCTGAGCTCATTCTGGCACCTTTGTTTAGATAAAAACTCCCTGACTGTGGGTCGTTGGGCCTGTCAAAGCACAGAAAGCACAGTGGAGGACCTTCGCAATCAAATGGTTCCACAGTGCCGAGTAGACCACTGCAATCGGCTTTTATCCCATTCGACTGGAGCACCGCAGCCCCCTGACTTCAAAAAATTGATTAGATTGCAAGCTGCCTCTTGGAGATTTGGTCCACTCTTTCACACGGGGGAAATCTGTCAGGCCTTTTTCTTTTTCTCTTTTTTTTGAAATACCTTTTCAGACAAGTCTAATGGCCCAGCTGGGTCTACAGAAATGAGAATGAACTCAGAGCAAGATGAGCGTTCATCTCAGAGGCATGCTTTAAGATAATTCAAGATAAATAACACCTAATGTTCTCTTCCCCAAACCTTGTGAAATACTTTTCAATTTGCACATTCCTATGGAAATGATACATTTGGTCTATTCATGACCACAGAGACAAAGTGACCCCTTTAGATTTCTGTGGCAGGAGAGCACGATACTATTAACATTCCTTCACCACACCAGTTTTTCACTACTGCCTGACATTTCTCGCTCTCATTTCCTCTCACAGGACGGATGATTTCAATGAGCCAGCGCAACAAAGCAACAGCAACTATGTCTTAATGCAAACTGAATCAGCTACAGATCTACACCATCACTCCATCAAACAGGGGAGCCTCAGGAATGCTCTTTGGAATTCCATTACTGGTCTAGCAGGTGTCATTGCTGTCAAATAAAGCTGAACAGGAGATAAGCTGCCCCTCTCCCCGTGACATACTTGTTACACACACTTACACGCGCACACACACACACACTCTGTGTTCTGGTTCTTAAATAAGTACATACAAAGTAACACTGTTTATCAGTTGTCATGCAAGTTTTACCTATTGGCACTCTCAGTAACTAGCATGCCATCAGCTTTCTAATATTTCTATAGTATTCTTTCATGTTTAAATTTACCAACTTGTCTCCTAGTTTTCAGAAAAAAAATTCACAACTTATTTCCAAATTTTACTTTTATTATCATCATGTTCGTTATTATCTATATTTTTGTATCACACACACACACACACACACACACACACTATGGCTCAAAGGTAAAAGAAGTCAATAAAGCCCGATTATACATTGCTGATTTCCTTGCTGTCCTGTTAATCATCATGGTAAAGTGGATCGAATGTGGATCTGTGAATGATTGACAAAACTACAAAAGCTACTCTGGAACTGTTTCAACAGTGGCATTTTTATGGCCAAAAGGTCACAGAGTAGCCGTAGAAGGATTTAAAAAATGAAATTCATGCAATAAAAATTCGGAAATGAAATGAGTCAGGACAGAGGACGAATAAACACAAGAGCCAACCTGGACCCAAACCTCGAACCTCTGACTATGTTACCTAGTTCTAATGATATGCTATATATAACCTCCCTTGTCCCATGTGCCTCAGTCCTGCACTCATACCAACTTGAACCTACCACTTGCAGACTAGGAGATGAGAACACCCCAGGGTGCTAATTTCACTCCCTAGCACATCTCTTAGGGTGTCCAAAGGGTGACTGATGTACACACTGCACAGGTAGCCACTGGCAGTCTACTTTTCCATATAGAAAGGGGTGAGTAGGCTACCTTGACTTATGCTCAGATATTGCCATTATGACTAAGGCCGTGAGAGGCATCTAAACTCTAAGCTTCGTTGTCATACCCACCGCGGATACTTGGTACAATAGCACAGACATTGGCTGGCATTTTGACAGCCTTATTTAACAAGCTATGGTAACATGTAGTATTAAGCCCTTCATGTGGGAGCTGCATGCATAGAGAACTCTTTAATGAATAATTAAGGTTTAATCATTCCTGCAGGATGATGGGGGTGGAGGCTGACTTATCTGTCACTCAACCAATAGGGATCTATTCCAGACCATTTTGTGAAGCTGTACACTGTAGTATATGTTGTGTGTGATTTTTTAAGCTGCTGGGACCTTGAATTTCCCCTTGGGGATCAATGAAGTATCTATCTATCTATATACAAAATTACCCCCCAATGTTAAACAAACAGATCCCGTGGCCCAGTTAAAAAAAGACTTCTACCTTGACAGTAACTCACATCAATAATGATCATCGACATCCCTTCCTTATGAAAGGAATTATTTTATATATATTATCTGTAGTTCCTTCAGACAAAGTGTCTCCAACTTTTGAGGTGTGAACTATCTGTCTATTATTTGTGAGCTCAGGCCAGGCCGACTTCCTGGCCAGGTGAGACCCAAATTTACATTTAGAGTAGTCTCCATACATACAGACAGAGAAATCCACGCCCACCTCTGTTTGACTGCTGTCCTTTGTTGTAAACTGCTTTGAAGTTTTTGTATTTAACGTTGGACCAACTAAATGTCTGGTCAGATTTCAGGATATAGCCACTGCGTGCGCTTATAGACTGTGTCTCCCTTGACGTCATTGTATTAAGCAATAAACCTTGAACTTTGACTCTCCATGGTAACCTGGCTGCGTTGATCTAAAAATCTATAGCATAATTTTGCTATCACTTACTTCCTGTTTTGAGAGAGAGAGAGAACACACATAATGCTCAGTAAACTTTGATGCCATAATCCGGCCAGTGACCCATAAACAGCTGTGTCCAGATTATTACGTTTCGCTATATGGCGCATTAGAAGCTCCATATAAATGAAACCATCCCTTCTCTCCAGTCACACTAGTGCCTAAATTTTACATGTGACCTCTTTCTGCAAAGTTTTGCAACGCTTATTTAAACACCGATTCTATTTCCATTCTAGTTCAAACAGTCACCGTATAACAATCCCAATTTTAGCTTCATATAATTCAGTGAGGGCTAAATTATTCATTCCAAATGAAGGACTGAGGAGGTAATTAAAGATTCTGATGAAGATGATAGTATCGAGAGAAACTGTTTGATAAATGCAGAAGATGAGGCTTTAATTAGGCTGGCGCTTGTATTGTGAAAGCCCCACACAGAAGTTCTCTGATGACCGTGCAATTGGGGTGTGTAAGGGATGGACAGAAGAAAGAGTCAAAGTCATTGTGGAATGATGTAAGACAAACCATTAGCAGCTGACCACCACAAAAAAAACACAAAAACTAAATAAAGATCAAACCAAACTTCGGGAGAGAAAAATATTCAAAAAACGTATCCATGCTTTTATCTCCAATTCAGTAGAGTTGATTAGTGCAATGTTCTTTTCACAGGTATTCCTAAAAAGACCATCTTGAATGGATCCAAAATTCAGGTCTTACAAACATAAATTACAAACAAAAATAACTGACCACATCTCATCCCACTTCTAATTCCCTGCAGTCCTGTAAGTTACAACACTGACACTGAATCATTGCTGCTTGTGTTAAAATCACTAAATGGGACAGGAGCAAATCATCTATCTTACATGGTTCAGGAAAAAAACACTTGTGATGAAGGCAGTGTCAGCTGCTATGCATTCTGAGGACATCAAAAATGCCTGTGCTGTTAGCAGTTTCATACTGTATATCTCAACTGCATTGACCTAATAACTAACTTATACTTTTATATTCAGTATACTTCTGTCACTTTATTCTTGTCATGTGTTTATCTCCTCCATGCTGTTACTTCCTTTCATCTACTGCACATTGAATTTCCTATGTGAGTGAAATATACTATAAATAAACTAGCCTTGCCTCATAATATGTAGCCTACTTATACTCTGCATGGAACAGAATCTGCACTGGAAATGTACTTGCACTGACATTTTTGCATTAGAGTTAGCACTCTCCTGCGCATTCTACACTATCACACCAAACATCTTAGTACACTAAATCTATTTATTTATTTATTTATCTATCTATCTATCTGAAACTAACAAAAAAATAGGGTCTTTGTTTTCCAATTTGACGTTGATATCTGAGATGTTCCCAGAAAAACCACATCCCCTTGAGCTCCTTTCACAAGTGCATTACTAAAGGTTGCAGTTGTACCACAACCACTCACTCACCAAGCTCCTGTCTAGTGCTGCACACGCCCACCCCGTACTCGTTGGTCTTGTCTGCCACTGTCTGCAAAAACTCAGCGTTGTTCTCAGCGAAGCCGAGGTAATTGTAGGACCCCATGTTTATCACATTCTTTATGGTTCTTCCTGTCATCCTGTGGACAAGCACACAACACTTTGTCATTTCTGTCCTGTTTGCATTCAACGGTCAAACCTTTCTTCTTTGTTCTCAGTACAAATGAATGACTGTGTCTGAACAGTCTTCCTCACTTGCTGGTCAAGTGAGTTTTGTGCATTGTTACACTTACAACAATGTCATTTATATGCCAGGTGCTCTGTTGGTAACACAGTCCCTATTTTTTAACTCTGAAAAGTAGCTAAGCAAGAAAAAAAAGCAATTGACCTTTAGAATATTTAGTGTTGAAAACTGTGATTGACATGGACTGGATGCCAAATACCTATACGTCCAGTTGAAGTCATCGGATACTCTCTCCATAAGGTCAAATACAGGCCCGGGCACACTGCAGATGGGTCGATTCCAGTTGTCACGTACCCTCATGTACAAATTACGAGTATAAAAGTTCTCAAAATCTTGGTAAAGTGGAATGAAGTCCTGTGAGCCAAAGACAAATTTAGATACTTAGATGTGTGTGAATGCTTGTACAATTTAGTCAGGTTACTAGGCTATATAATTTCCTAACCCTGACCATAAATTCCTATGTGTCAAAGGTAGCAATGACAAAAATGTGTTTGAGAAAAGGGACACTATGGAAAACAAATTTTAAAGACTTCCAAAAAAGCTGTTGTTTCTGTAATAGAAGACTCAGAGCTGTGTGGCCACACAGCCATAAAGTGAGGTTGTACCTCTTGCTGTAAAGCCCAGCCCTTCAATGTCCACTCATAAAGGAAACCAAGTCTAGCACTGAACACAGAAAAAAACCCTAATCCTAAACCTGCTTATCACTCCTTGCTTTAGTCATCACTATGCAAATATAGAGAGTAACACTGATTGACACTTGGACTCAGAACTCAGATTGACACAATGTGGAATCAGAGTCTAAGACATACAGTATAAGAGAGAAGCACAATTGATCACATGGCACACTCACGTTACATGTGCATGAACTACCGGTATTAGAAATCTAATGAACCACAGACCATGTCACACAACGGTTCGAAAAATCAGGAACAGAGTTTTATTTACAGTGATGTGTACAAAGGAAGAGACAGCATGCTTCACATCCAGATCCACAAGCCGTTCTAACTAGAGCAAGAAAAATAGCCTGGCTTTAAGTACAGTTTGAAGAAGACGTTGGTCATTCCAGTTGTCATGGACCATACTAAATCAGACCACTATGGCATGCTAGAGCAGATAGCCACAGATGCATAGGGCCAAACACACAGGGAATGTACACAACCCAAGAACACAATATTGCACATTATCTTCATGACAAGGACATCAGACACAGAACAAAATATATGAAAAGACAGTTGAGTCTGGCTTAAGGACATAAACAGCATGAAAAACAATAAAACATACATTCTTATTCCGCTATATTTACTAATTTGCAATGCTGTGTACAACTGTCATAAGATTTAACCTAAAGACCTAAGTTGTTCTTGTAGATTATGTCTGAACTGATATGTCCAATTATCGACTTTCATAGGTCTGCAGAAATCAAGTGAAACCCACACGAGATCTAATTAGGCCTGTGTATGGTCCCAAAGACTGGCTGCCTAGTGTCCTGGCAACCCTCCCTCTGCTGTGTCCAAATGAACACAACACAAATCTACCCAGACGGACTCCACACGAACATGCAACAGACTACACCTTAAAATCCTTTTACAAAGAGGAAGTACGTATGAGCATGTGAGATTAATGGTGTATACTGTGGTTAGGCAAGTTGGGTGTACAAAGGTTACCTTTTGCTCTTCCCGCTCCTGAGCAACATGGCATTTCTCTAGCCCTACTGCTCGCAGGAAGTCTCGGAAATAGCCAAACAAGGTGACTATTCCGAATCCGATATAGGTTAGGACAGCCACATGCATGGGTGCCTGTTCAAAGGAATCCTCCCCACGCCGGTGACGCTCAGTGCCAGCACCATTTTTCTGCAATATAAACAGATCACACCAGTCGTGCTGCACATGAAAGAAAGATGCTGAGATGCTTTAACCACTTAGGCTATCCATATACGTTATCCGTATCCATAACTGCAGTTTCTCTACACAAACAGATTAGCATTAGCATTAAATATGCCATTCAAACATATCCCTATTATTTTATACGACTGAGATGTCTTAACTTCACTGTTTTTAGGTTCACGCGTGGGTGCCTATTCCTAAATTTACACAACAGAAAAAGTAGGCTACACATGCTGAGCCAAATAATACAGGTAGGCTAAGTACATTTCCGGTGAAGGGCCGCTATATAGGTAAAAAGTTACACTACCTCATCCTGTCTGGCACAAGTTACTATCTGGTTTCAATTCATTTGTCTCATTTAATATTCGTACTGTGAGAGCACTAACCTTGCACTCACGTTCTAAATAAAATATTACAAATAGGCAATGTGTTTTCAACTTACCAAAATTTTATGATGAAATCCGTTTTTTCTTGTTGCAATATTTTTCATATTATTCTGGTCCAGTGCATGCCTTACATGTCCATTCTGAGCGAGATCAGCAGTTCTCGCCATGTCCTAAGCAGTCTATGGTCCTAAGCGGTCTGAGACAGATCAAGGAAGTGATTTTCTTTGAGGTAGCCGGTGTGAAACCGGTCAGATAGGTAAATGAGTAGGCTACTGCAGTTTGGCCCTATTACGCTGTTTTCTACGGTAAGTTTAAGATATACGACATTATAACAGTGTAGTAGGTTACACCCAAGAAGTTTTAACTAACTTGACACAGCCTTAGTTGACACGACAGAAAGATTGGGTCTGACTAACTTTCACTTCTCCAGTTGCTAAACGATCAGTTTTAGTGTCACATTCGGGAAATAACTGGATAAACGAAAGTGAGAGTCCTCTAATCGTCAATGCGAGACTATGACATGGTATTATTGATTGGATACTGACACTTAAAAACTCACAGTAGCCTATTGACGCCAACAGCATCACACCTGACTTCGCGCCCAACTCGCGCGATGAACAAAAAAAAACTACTGCCGTTAGCGTCACGATTTTGTCACCACTTACCTGTTGTATGTGTTTTCGGAGTGAACAGTTATTTTTGGTTAGGGGGAGTCAAAGGTTTGAGATTAGTTAGTCAAAGGGTGTAACTGTACCAACCCACTGTTGTCTTGACTGTGCAAATATAAGGGGCGTTTGCCAGTCCTACACAGATATCAACTGGTTGAGAAGTTTACTATATGTTGTAGCTACTTGTTCAGTGTGTTTCAGTTAAATAATCGCGTACCGATGCAGCACACTGGCAAAACCAAATATCTCAGCCTGAGCCATAAAAATGCAAGATTCAGTCAAGTGTATGCAAGCTTGAAAGGAGGAAAAGGATGCTATGAATGAATTTAACTGTTGCAGATAGTCACATGACAGTAAACATCGACAGTGTCCAGACGATTTTTAGACACTTTTTTTCATCTGTTACAAAATTGATAAATGTTATCTTCATGAACAGTAGGCTATAGCTACAGTGTGTCTACATTTTGTTTGATTCTCGAGTCAAATATAATTCAGGTTAGGGGTGGGCAATATAGACGATATATACCGTATGCAATATGCATTTGGCCAATGATAGAGATTTTGGGTCATATCGGCATGATAGGCTCATTGCGTCTCCACAACCATGTGAAAAAAATGTTCACCTGTAGCTTCACCTTATTGATAGCACCTTTTCAATCTTACAACGAAACTGTGTTAGAGCCTATAAATTGAACAGCTACTGCCTGACACAAATGCAACTTACCAGTTTACTTCTGTGTGAATTTGAGAGTCCAATATAAACACCTCCGAACGATGACTAAACAACTGTTGTACATACTGTATGACTGACTTTATGCTATGTATACTGTATACTGACTTTATGCTATGGTAACCATTAAGAAACTGTTATGCTGTAGGTTACATACCAAAGTATACTGTGATATATAGCCTATCATCTACCGTCTATGGTTCAAAATATATCGCAATATAAATTTTAGACTATATCGCCCACCCCTAATTCAGGTTTTCAAAGCCTTTGCTTTGAAAAAATAGGCATAAACACAAGCATAAACAAACGTGATTTTTACCAGTATCGCTGACTGACTGGTACAAATATTAAGCTTATTTGACAATGCACTGTGAAATGGAGGAGAGAATGTCTAAAGGATAGAACATCTCAGTGCTGGTAACACCGTCATTACTAATAGAATTTTCAATGACATACTATTAAAAAAATGGCCTACCTCATACACAAGCACATGTTTTCTTTACCAACCCAATGGCCATTCACTTGGTAGTTTTGTTGTTATTTTTTTTACAGCAGCATTATTATATTTTCATCAAACACTGAAATTAGGGGACATTGTAATAATGTGGGCCTTTTAAACATGCTTTATTTAGGTTAAATTACCTTCCTCATGGTCAAGGCTAGGTCTCAGAGGTCCTGCAACTAAAGGGAAGAACCTGGCACCAGACACTGCACCGCAACCTGAATTCAACTGAGGTCCACATTCAGAGTAGATTTGAACACTTGGCCGTAGTTTAATTGGTGTATCTTAGGTATACTTTGCTTTATATGCTTCTAGCTGACGGTGACCATGGACCAGACTGTAGGCCATTCACTGTTCATATCAGTGCTTTTGAATGAGAACTGACTCTTCCATGATTACACTTACACAATGGAACAATAGAATTAGCTAAATACACACTGTCAGTCATTAAAGAAAATAATACAAATTAGCAGGTTAACTTCTAAAATTGAATGGCATGTTTCCTTGATGTGTTGAAGGCACATACCACACGACCAATTAGATGATAGGTGGGATAACAGCCAAAACATCTTGTCTCCAAAATATTAGTAAGTAGCCTACTGTGAGAAATGTTCTGACTTCATACGATTTATATGGGAAATAGGATGATGAATATCATATGAATATCAAGTAGTTTACCAGCTAAAAGCCTGAGAGTGCCATGCGGTAAGAGACATATATGAACTGGTGAAAAAGCCCTAGTCTCAAATGTATCAACAGCAGTTAAACTATGACCAGACAGCTGCCCATACTACAATGATTTGTTCCAGATGAAACATTGCAATATTACATCAACACATCAATATGTCAGGCAATATATTTCTAAGGTAAATCATACAGCCAAACATTCTTTTGTTCAGGTGAGGATCAAGTCCTCAAGCTGGCGCTTAATGGTCTTTGTGTTTTTGGCTCCAGACACAGGCCAGAAACTTTCCGTCTTAAAGTAGGCTCGAATGCCCCCAAATTGAAATAGCATTTGGTATAAAGTAGCTGTATAGTGGCATTAACAAAAGTGGGAATTTCCAACATTACATGTGTTAATGCACCCACTAAAATGTCAACAGTCTTTCACCAGGTTTGAGGAGTGTTAGGCTCTTGCAGTGAATCATGGTGCCAGCATGCACCTTGGTATTTACAGAAGCTCTGTTTTTCCCCCTCCTCCACAACTGCTTGGCATGCGCCTGCGTTTTCATTTATTGTATTGAGTCAGCTACCCTGGCATAATATTATCATTTTCCTTATGATGTGATGCAGCCACAGAATCTCTGTGACCTTGACACCTTCACATCTGGAGAACATGGGGAAAGACGCACCATATGATAAGTCAATAAAAAAAGCCTACAAGATGCACGTGATAGCGACTAAACAGAGATTGACACTTATACATTTAAACACCTAAGCTTGTGAACCACAGATGCTTTCAGATCACAGTCCATTGATTCTATCCTGCTCATGTAAAAATCACACTCTTTCTGTTGAGCCTTTCTGTTGCGCCTTTTACCCTGTGTCCTCCTACTGGTAAACACTGCCAATGATTCCTCGTCATTGAGCTATGACTCTCCCTGACTCTCCCCAGGCCCTCTGCTGTCCTTGGTTTGTCTGAAGACCAGTGGAGATTCAAAGCCTCCTTTGATGGCCAGCTGCACCATAATGTCCAGATGACTAACCAAGGTTAATACATTGATTTTGCAAAATGTCTTTGCCTGTTGATGCATGGCCAAGGAAGGTAGTGCATGTTTTTCATTCTACTTTTTCAAGAAATTATAAGCTCATTCTGATTCATAATAAGTAGACCTAATTTATAGGTAAAAACCGTGTAATACATAGGTATGGTTAATGTTTTTTTTTTTAGTTTGCATAAAAAGCACTGAACTGGTGCATGCATGGTGCATCTTGCATATGTGATATTCCTGTACACTGTGTGTTGTCTTGATTGAGAGTTCTGTCTGGGGGAACCCGTGGGGAAGGAACCTGCCACCGGCAATTAGTGAAACACTGGGTGAATATTCTCAGATGGCCCATCATGATATGATATTAATCTGTTGGAAAACTGAAAGCGAGGGAAACTGACTTTTAGAGAAGAGAGAGAGAGATGTCATGAAAGGGAACAGGAGATGAGTAAAACGTCAAACACATAAGTTAAGTTAAGTCACTTTTATTGTCAATTTCTCTACACTTGACATACAGAGGAATCGAAATTACTTTTCTAGCTATCCCACAGTGATGCGCACGGTCAGGAGAGCCAGAGCCGCTGCGTCTCCACGCACCGCCTGCTATAGCATTCACCCAATCACACACCAGTGGAGGGGATTACCATGCAAGGCTCCAGCTTGCCACCATGCAGGAGCAATTTGGGGTTCAGTGTCTTGCTCAAGGACACATGCACTATATGTTCAAGGTGAACTTAACGTATTGGAAGAAAGGTGAAGTGAAAGAGAGAGAGTGTCTGTGTGTGTGTGTTTGGGGGGTGGGGGGTCTGAATGGTGGCAGTGTATGTGTGGTAAGGGGTGGGGTTAGGGGAAGAATCCCAACCTTGCCTGAGGCAACCTGAACTGTTGAGCGGCGGTTTCCTCTGTCACTCTTAATTAGAAAGCAGGGCATCGCCCCAAGCTATAGCTGCCCTGAACCTACTTCCAGTGCTCCTCAGGCCTCAAATATCCATGTGGACCAGCCACCATTTCCCACCCGTACATTTTGTGATGCTTTGGGACCTGTTACAGCCCAGATCTGTCTGACCTCATTAACAGCCTTAGTGACTTGGTTGTAATTTATTTATTATCTTAATTTGCATGGCTTGATCGTTACTTACTATATTTTACATGTGAAAATCAGGAAGCCATAATCTCAAATGTATTAACAGCAGTTGAACTGCAAGACACATATAAAACAAACAGATAACCCGAAACAAAAACAAACTAAGAATGAAAAGAAATAAACCCAAGATAGGAACCACAAGAAAGCTAGAAGGCCAGCACCAAGGGAAGAGCTGTCTCATCTCCAACTCGGCCCACTGGTAACTTAGTTAGACTACAATATAGTTATCTGTGTTTATTGTACAACTCTCCAGAATGCCGTGAGAGGTTCCAATCACTTTTAATGGGCAATCCCAAAATGCAAAGGTCAGTTATTTCTGTATAATGACCACCGTAAATGTATAATGACCAATTCGCTATTGAAATTGATGCACAGACTTGATTTACTGTTTTCGTAAGTGAGTGATTGTTTAGTAAGTGAACAAATACTTTTGTGGTGGGTCATCAGTAGTTTTGATGTGATAGTATCGTTTATATTGTCACTTAGTATTACTTTCAGTTCACTGCAGCTTTTGGCAATAGCTTTTTAAAGTCCACACTTGCACCCATGAGAGTCTGTGTTTAAAGGCAGATATACCCAAACTGCTGAGAGCACAAGATGGCTAAAATGAGCTCTGCATCAAACACAGTAAAATCTGTGTGTTTAAAGTCAGAGGGAGATTTCTGTTTGATCATAATACAAATACACCCAATCCTACAGGGAAATGTACAATGTCAGGACTTCAAGGCCCCTCTCTTATGTTTTGCAACATTTGAAGCTTGTTTTTCCATCAAATATGTCTTTGCACAGTCTACACTCCCCCCTAACACAAACACAAACACACACACATACACTTTCTTAAGTTGTGAAAGTGATAGGGACAGTTGCTGTTACTTTCCTGGAATAAAGGTGATAAGTGCTCTAGGCAACTGGTGGTGAGGCTGAATCATGTGATGTGTGCTGTGTTGACGTTACAGCCTGCATTTCTTTTATTGCATAATAAATTATATAGTGGATATGTGCTGCATGTTGGTGAACATTAATATTTATACGCTAAATAAATTTCTACTGCAGCCATGACAGTCATTTCATAATATCAGCTAAGTATTTTGTTTTAAAATGTGTTTTAAAATATTAGGAAAGACACTGCCTACATACTGTTTGTCAAGAGGTAAAAAAATGTTACTTTTTCTTAATCAGGATTTTATGCGCCTTGATGTGTGTCAGCAAGTTTCATTTTATAGAAGTAGAGTCGCCCCACCCCCTAGTGGTTGAAAGAATAAGTGGATTGACAGATGGGAGAGTGAGGGAAAAAGTGATGCATCAAATTTTAATGCAAAGTTTTTGTTGTTTTTTGCATAAGTCTCATATGATCTTCATTGTTCACACACACACACACACACACACACACACATATACACACACACACACAGACACCCACACACACACTGTTGGTGTTATATGTATAATGTACTTGCTCTTGTGCAAATGTAAACACCAAACACTCACTGAGCCTAACAAACTTGTGTGTTTATGGTTGAGGGCCTTGTCACTTTGTCCTAGGAGAGGCTAGTCATAATGGCGGTCTATATTTATATTTGCCCCGCGGGGCCATTAAATCACTTCATTTCTACATCATTCTGTTTTGACCTGATTTCCTGCTCTGCATCTTAAGGCATAATTTGAGACATTTCAAAGTGCAAAGCGGATGCATACAGTAGAATATATACACTAGCATCTTTAAAGGAGCTATTCATATATTGATTCATTTCCTTTTTATGATTTGTGTATAGTATATTTCATGTATTCAAAAGACAGAATGATTGCATGTGAGCGTGTGTGTGTGTGTGCATGTTTGTGAAAGTGTGTTTGTTTTGTCTGTGTGAGATTGAGTGAATGTTTTAAATTACATAATGGAAAGTGGTAAAAGCCAAGGCAGTCGCTAGATTTAACCAAAGACCACGCAGCAATCCATTAAAGAGGAGCCTAGGAGAACGACAGCAAGGGAAACATAAAAGCTAAATGGGCAGACCCATACCTGGAACTGCCGCCCAAAGATAGCATCTGCAAATGCTTTCTCCTATGATGTTCAGGACAAGTGATGTATAACATGAAGGAACTTGATGCAGAAATAAAAGTCAAGCCAGCCTGACCCAAACACAGCGACAGGAAAGTCAGTATTTTTTCTACATCCGAATGTGTTGTTGGAAAATGACCTATCTTGTCAGAGACTGAACATTTTGTTCCGGCGTGATGTTTGTGCTACCAGAGCTCTGGGCTGCTGGTGGCTGTCGTGAGCCTCATTTTTGAGTAGCTATTGCTTGACTACAGGGGGTCCTGGTGCTTGATATATATGCCTCAGAGCTCTCTTCCTCTGGAAGAGAGGGCAGGGGAAGAGGGGAGGGGGGCAGACGCCCTCTACCTGTCAAATAGGGAGAGAGAGAAAAAGACAGAAAGAGAGAGAGAGAAAGAAACACATACACACATGCCGAGAGAGCAGAGAAGAAAAAGAAAAAAAATGTCAGTGAAGGGGACACACAGTGAGAGGATAGATAAAGGGAGAGAGGCAGATGAACAGACAGAGAGAAGGAGGAAGGAAGAGATAAAAAAAGGTAGGTTGATGCACACACACACACACACGCATACACCAGGAAGCCGAGGAAGGTTTATCCTATCTCTGCTCCCCACACGGTCAGAGGGTCAGGTGGCTCTCTCAGCTTCGCCTTTCTCTGCCTCGACCCTAATTAAGTTCTCCAGATACTGCGACTCACTTAAGACCAACACATCATTTGCTTCCACCCTGCTCAAAAGAACTGCCTTGACTAATGAAAGCTTGGGGGAATATCCAAAGACGTCTTAAGTCACCCCCACCCCACACTTCCCTCCCTCCCTTTCTCCTTCCTTCCCTCATTCGTCTCTTTTATCCACAATTCCCTCACACTGTCTGGCTGTCAATCACAAAATATTCTCTACAGCACAGCTGTTTCATCACCAGTAAACCTGCTATCAAAGCCTGCCGATCTCAGCTTCAGACTGAGTCTGGAGTCCTCTCCCATCCCCCAGACACACAAGTCAGTCACAGCCGGGTAATAATTTCTTGGGGCTTGGTAAATTAAGTGTGCCAATCCATGCTGTGGCATGTTCCATCCCGGTAAGTGACGGGGCCTTGAAGTTAAATTAAGGGGAGCCATCTGTGACGTGTAACTGATCGCTATAAGATTTTCCTTCTCCATCTCTTTGCCTGCGACTGAACAATAGAAGTGACTTTCACCTGGCAACCACCTGTGCATCTAGCTTGGTCTGTTTGCGATCATAATCCACCTTGCAATGTCACATCTTGCTTCCATGTGCTGTTGCCCAAGCCAGCCAGATGTGCTTATAAACTGTTTGATTTAAGCAAACACTTCCCTTCATTTCAGTTTATGTTCTTTTCACAAAGCCTCTGCAGTATTTCTACCCAACTGTAAATGGGAAACAGATAGCATTGTTCCCCATGGGGATGCATGTGTAATCCTTTTTAAAAATGTATGTATTTAGGCTGTATGTTGTCAAAGTTCTTCATAAATGTGTGTGTGTGTGTGTTGCTGTTGTAAAATGACATGCAAGGTGTAAACATTATTGGGGGGGAATGTACCATATGCTTTTAAGCATAAATAACAGAGTGACCCGTGGGTTCTGTTTATTTGTTTCCCTGTGAGGAAGTGGCAGGGGGTAGTGAGCAGGTGAGGCTACCTGATGATCCTGTCTTGCCTCTCTCAATGAGACGCCCTGATGTCTCAGCCAGCGGGAGAGGTAAAAAGTCGTTTGTTCTCCCGCCACCTCTCAGCATGCCGCATCTTCCCTTCCCCTGACATTCAATCTCGGCGGGCCTCAGCACTGACTGATACCCCAGCCCGCCGGTGGTAATGACTGTTTTCCGTTCCCGGCTACACCCATAAATAAGGCCGTGCTGTGGGTTTGGAGGCTGCCGCTCTCTGTTCCAGAGGCTGGTGACAGTGGAACTATCGTCCCTCCCAGGTGATGCATGGGCCCCAGGGTCAGGGTGTGCATACACACACATACACATTCTCTCTCACACACACACACACACACACACATGGTAGATGGCCACAGGATAGATGGCTGTTTGTGGTTGCCAAAGCACCAGGACTTTGAGGGCCTCTGCTGCCTTACCTGCATGAGCCAGTAGTGTGTGTGTGTGTGTGGAGTGGGTGTTGAAGAAAAGGCTCGTAAAACAGCGAAGGGCTCTGCCTGAAGCCCATCTGCTATAAGGCATAAATTGTTTTAAGAGGATCAAAGGGGACAGAGATGTGTGCCAGGGGTACGGATAGCGCAGAGGTTCATATTTAGTGAGGTTAATGTTTCCCTCTATTGCATCCTGTTCACCTGCAATCTCGGATGATTATCTTAGTATATAGAACTGGACAAAGATAGATGCCTTGGCACTCATCATTATCATTAATTAAATACACTATTTCACAAAAATCTCGCAACAGGTATACCTGTTAATGCCAAAACAAAAAAGGAAAACAAAAAAAACATTTTGTGTAGCAGTGTAGCCATCAGATTGCGGCTAACTTGCAGTTTATGAGGTGCACCTTGTATTTATTGCAGATAAATCAAGGGGGGAGGGGTGACTTCACAGAGATATCAATGCTCCACCTTCTTATCTTCTCATCCATCTCACCTCAGATGACTTCTTCCTGTGTACCTGCTGCACTTTCACTTTCAGACATTTATTTGTATCTGGGTACTAATAAAAAAGGTATGTTCTTCCCCATATAAGAAAATAATTCTGTTAATCCTGATGCCCAAAGTCAGAGGAGGCTGTCAAAAACATGTCAAACAAATAGAAAGGCATACAGTAGATCTCCATATACATTTCCTACGTAAATGCAGTCTCTCAAGCTACAGTTTTCAGAAATTTCCACTTTGAGTTTTTAAAGGTAGCCTTTTTCAGTAACTAAAACCCCTCTTTAAGTGTAAATGATAGAGAAGCCATAATTATATAAATATGCATTTTTTTTTTCTTTTTAGATATTCAGCTATGTATAAATGTCATCTCAATCCAGTCAAAGATGCACCCCAGCTCAAGAAACAGCCTCTGCATACAAAACTGTGAGTTTACAACAGTGCTAGTGAACCAAGGCACAGCAATAAGAGCTCTCTGTCTCACTCATTCTGTCTCTCGTTCACCCTACCTCACTCTCTTTCCCTCACTTTCCCCTTAAAGCTTTATTGGAGACCTAAGATAGTCTTATTCTGGCTGATGTGTCTATATCTTTCGAAAAGTTTCCTCAGTCAGAGAAAGCCAGGCTGTTGCTCATTTGGAGGATTGGGTGGATTGGGATCTTAAAGACCTTGATTCTAATCTCCTCAGCATCTTTCTCCACAGCAACAGCCGCAGTAGCAGCAAGCCCATTACCAATAGAACCATAAAGGAGCATATAAAAGCAACCTGGGCTTGTTGTGCAAGCTACCAATGCCCTTTAGAAATCTCTAGAAGAACAGACAGGAAATCAAAGGTAAGGATCCATGCTCCCCATGCCCTTTGTGGGAGCGCTGTTATGTAACAATGAACTGCTTTTCTCAGATGCCGAACATCAATAACAGATAAAGTGTCTGTCACAGACATTGTAGACGCAATGCACAAGCACACGTTGTACATTACAAGCACATAGTTCGACAAGTTCATTAAATACTGAGGACTATTAAAGTCAAGAGCACACAAAAATGACTTGCTTCGCAACAGGACTTGGTTAGCCAGAATACAATGCTGTCCACAGAATGCCTACAGAAAATAGCTGTGCAAAGAATAAGGATAAAAAAGGACCTTTGGATGGACATTTTTGTTGGATGAACAAAATACACCTAGTCATGTTTGACTGCTGATCAAGCTGCCAGCTGTGTTGCTGTGTAACTGAATACAATGTGTAGGGTTGGGTGCGCCTTGGGTGAATTTGGCTTGGATTCACCCCATTGAGGAGACAAAATGAGAACTGGTCCATTGTGAGTGAGTCATCCAACATTTTGTTTCTCCAGTCTAAGCCAAGTTCACAAAGCTTAGAAACTCCATTCAGTATTGAGCAGTTCTCAACAGGCAATTATTTTTCATATTTTTCCACACAGTAGAGTAACGGTGAGAACTAACAGTGCTCATCAATAGTGGCGTGTTTTTTCTCCTGCCTGCTATCTGGTGAGAGGAAGAAGAGAATGAAGAAGAAGAAAAGAGGGGAGGTGACACAGAACATCTGGCACCGAGTGCAGAGAGACCCTCACATGTCTGACCTCAGTGGGAGCAGGGGGAGGCCGACGAGGAGAGAGTCTGTCACCTGGCGAGTTGGCAGGTGACCCCTGGAGGTCTTCCGTCCTGTTTAATCACAGGCACATCTACAGAAAGGACACACACACAGACTCAAACACATACCATTTGCACACATAGACACACAAGGGGGGTGGGGGCGCCCATTTTCCTTTCCCAAGCCCAGTCCATTTATTTTGTTGGTGTCTGTGTTTGTCCTGCTGGTTCTGCATCCGCTCTTTCTCTCTCTCTCTCTCTCTCTCTCTCTCTCTCTCTCTCCCTCCCTCTCTCTCTCTCAAACACACACACACACACACACACTCTGTGGTGGGACAAATCAATACAGGAAAGTCCCTGAACGAGGAAGGAAGTTAATAGCTTACTCTCACCCCGTCACAAAAAAATCAATGAAACAAATAAATACAGTTTGGATGCTGTTTGTGGGACATATAGAGGTGAAGAGCATCTCTGTCTAAAGTTATATTGTGTTTGATTGTGGTTGCATTTTAAATCAGATGTTTGAGATATTAGCTTGGTGTATGTATAGCAATGATTTATAGTTTAGAAGCAAATTATCAACATTGTATATAATTTTCAAGATTAGATTTAAAGGTTTGTTTGTTTGTTATAGCTCCTAGAATGGGGTCCCTAGAAAATACAAAAAAATAAAGGGGCTTGAGAAAATAGCCTGTGATGTACATACAGTTAGTCAGAGAGTCCCAATCTGTTTTCACAAACACACACACACACACACACACACATACACAGAGAAAGAGATAGACTTATGCTTAGGCACACTCACTGTTGTATTTCCACATCTAGTAGTGTAATTACATCTCTACTAAAAAATATTTCACAATTTAGCAGAAATCTTAGAGAGAGAGAGATGATTGAGCAGTGTGTTTGTTTGAGTCTATGTTTGTGTATGAGAAAGAAAGAGAGAGAGAGATTACACCATCAATCTGTTCCACTCTTCGTGCCCCTCACTATGGGGGATCTGGGAGTCTGTCAATTGATCGGGCGTGTCACACTGCACAATATGCCATGGTGTGTGTGTGTGTGCGTGTGCCCAGGGTCCCCTGGAGGCTCTTCCAGTGACAGTCTGATGCACCGGCAGGGAAGTGTGTGAGTGACTGACAGGCGTATGTCACACCCACAGCGTGCTGGCCCAGGGCTGCAGGGCCTGCTCGTTAATTGGAATGAGGTGTGATGCTTTGTCTGAGAGGATTCCCATCACTGGGGCTAAGTCTGTGTTTTGGAGGCAAATACAAAACTGTCTGTCACTCAACTAGGTAATGGTCCATTTCAAGGGCATTTGCTGATTTCAACCCTGATGGCAAGAAAAAAAAAAAATATATATATATATATATATATACATACATATATACAGGATTGGCTAGAAATTGAATTTGCTTTTTTCCCCTTACCTAGCCATCTTATAGAAACAATATTGTATGTGTGAGATCTTCACAAGCGTTCCTTTCCCTCCCGCTCACACAAACAGTCCCCAGATGGGGTTTCCGTAATGATAGTGATAGCATGGAGCATCATGAAACACATAATGGAATGGGCCCTCAGTTGCCACTCTACTGCAGATTTTCTGTGACCTTACTTTCCTTGCACACACACACACACACACATACACATACACATACCTTACCATCCGCTAAGCCATCTCCTGTGGGAAATAACACTGTAGGAGACACAACAGAGAGTGAAGCAAAGCACTGATTTTTTTTTGCTGCAGCATCAGAAGGCGACACTTGAGTCTCCCATAGTAATGGAGTCATTATAAGCTTGGTGAATAACAATGACACTGCTAATGAATGCTGTTTAAAAGCCATTTAGCACCGTCGTATGTGTTTACCAGGCACCTCCACCCCCCTCACACATCCACACACGTCAACTCACAATTTCTTTCCTACCCTCAGCACCTAAAACAGGGAAGACTGCAAACCCCATACAGCTGTAAAACATTCATTCTGGTTTTCTGCTCATTATTGTTGAGTTGAGCAGAGGGATCAGGCAGGGAATGGATTGTGATAAACAGGATTACGCTACAGTCGCTAGCACCTGTCAAGTCACGATCACTGGAGTGTGGGGATTGTAATGGAACAGAAAATGGCTTTTAATTATGCCAGAAACAGACAGAAATGTTTTCAGGGGCTGCTATTGTGCCCCAGAAAAAATATGTGGGCAAACGGAGCACAAAAGAGGATAAAGGTTGTGTAGTTGCTAATAGGGTCCAGTTTACACGGCTGCCTTTCAAACAGCAGTTGCATCTATATATATTCTTTTTGTTTTTCTTTTGTTTTGTTTTTTTACCTTAGCACACCATCACGGTTCTTTATTTGAGTCTCTCCTGAAAAAAAAATCTAATTTTCATAATTCTCGAGCACCATGAAAAAGGGGACAACTAAGCTGCAATTATGTGGCTAGCCATTAGCATGCATTTCGGTCTGGGTTCCTGAGCTGCCCACCTGGAGTGTATTTGGCCCTGAGCTGAGTGACCGTCCTTGGTTTTCCTGGGGGCTGAGGAGGGGGTAGGGGAGTTGGGTGGTGGAATGGGCCCAGTGGGGTGCTGACTTACACCACCTCTGAACTCCCTCCTTGCCTGCCTCTCACTCCAATAGCCGGACCCTTTAATAATTTAACAAGCTTGACAAGCGCAATCACACAGTTAAAAAGGATCAATAGATAAACAAACACAACACTCTTGGCAATATTTGGTGGCGATGGTGTGTTGTCTTCACACAGACACTTCTCTTTTCTCACAATTAATCTCCCTCCCTCCAGCTCTCCCTCATCTTTTGTTTGTGTTGTTATCTGTGCCCTACCCTTATTTATTCATGTTTTTCCCCACGCAGAGATGGCTATGCTCTTGGTAGTTTATTGAGGTATAATATCTGTTTGTTTATTTCCTCTCTCTCTCTCTGTCTTTCTCTCTTTTCCTTTGGCCAGCCTTTCCAAGCCGGTGTGCGAGAGGCAGGATCCCCCATGGTGATGGATCTAATTGCCTAATTCTCCTGCCCTCCACCACCTCAGAGTTTTGAAGAGGCAATACAAATATAGCAACAGGCACGGAGCGGGGAAGCAAGCATGGAGGTAAGCAAGCAGGCGGGTGGCGGTAAGGCAGGCAGGGTGAATAAATATGCATCAAGCTCACAGATAAAGCCGTGCTACTGAAGACCTTGCGGCATTTGTGAATGCATCAGACACATGAGCTAGTGTGGGGAGTGTGTAGAAGGTTGTAGACTGTAAACATGAATCTCAAACACAGGTGGGAGATTGAATAACCCCCCCCCCCCCCCACACACACACACACACATACACACCTCACACTGCACACCTCTATTTTATTGATTACATGTCGATCTATAGTCCAGTTCTAACGATTATTCTCCCATATCTTGTTGGCATGCAGGTAAACGTCAGTGGAGAGGTATGGTGGTGGTGGGTCTGGCGATCCCTGTGGAGAGTGCATATTCTTGCCGCACTACATGCAGACAGAGCCGCGCCGCAGCGCCCACTTAACAACTACAGTGTGGCGTTATCGTTCTTCTGTGACCCGTTGCACCACCCACCCCTGACACCAAGCTCAGGCAGCACTTTATGAATGTTTAATGGGAGAAAAAAAAATACAGCATGTGCAGTGCAGTGGCCAGGAGGAAGAGGGTGCACGGGGGGATGCAAGGGCCGTCACACCAACGCACTACCGGGAGCATAGCGGCTCAGTTTCAGGGTTAAAAGACAAGCCCCACATTATGAAGCCCCTATTATCAAGCCCTCATGTAGAAAACCATGGCTGACTACTGAGTTTTAAGTAAGAGACAGGGACTGTGGATATACATACACTGACATAATGTCATTGACATTACACTATACAGGGAACGTGGAGCTGTTTTGCTGGACACCCCCCCCGCCCCCCACCCAAGCACTGCTGCAGCTGAGCTGAGCCGAGGTGACCCATATTCTTGACTGGAAGCAGCCAGAGATTAATTTTCGTCACATCAGACACTGCCAAGAGGCCCTGCAAAAGAGGAGAGATGGGGAGTAAGAGGGAGCGAAAGAGAGAGAGAAAGAGAGATGCAGAGAGTACTATGGACAATCATGGCGGTCATGCTGGTTAACATTGCCTCTCATCCTCAGCCAGTCAGGATGAGTCAGTCCCACCAACCTGTGTGATCTACACATGATAGGTGATAGAATTCTACTGCTAATATACTGCATAACGCCATATGCCATTGCTAAATCACTATGTTATGTGCCATCCCTACCAGAGGACACCGTTTCATTTACACTGAAGAGAGATAGTTATCTGCAGCTATCTGCACGGTGCTGCTCCCAGGAAAGGAAACTTGCACTCCATTGAACTTGTCAGCGAACGACGGTCTGACTCTCAGATGCCAGTCCCCTGCTGCTGATAAACACATTTTTGCCAGCGCATATATCAGGGCCAGCCAAGCCCGCCTTGCATGCTCTCTGATGTTGAGCTAAAAAGAGTGGAACACAAAGGGAGTGGAGTTTGTCGGCAGAGATAGAGAGGAAAGCAGAGGGTAGTGAGGAAGAGAGTGGGGAGAAGATGGGGGATGAAAACTTTTTCTTCCCTGATTTTTTTTTTTTTTTTTTTTTTTTGCAAGGGAGGCAGGACATGATAAAGCCTTCAGCTTCCCTAAAGTAATTCTGCAAGGACAAGCGGATATGAATAAGCTGGCGACTAGGCGGCATGAAAAAGCAGCTCAGTGTCTTTCACTCCCCCTTTTTTAATGCCCAGTTCCCCTGACACCAGGAATTGCACAGAACACCAGAACACAAGCCAGACCTTCTCTGACCTGACGTCTTTCACCTGGTCTGTATGGGCATATGAATGAGGCAAGCCATAAATCGCCCGTGCCATTTTCTATTCTGCTACTACCCAGTTGGGTTAACATCATAATTTTTTTAACGCCCTGCTAGTCCTATTGGTGCAATGCGTGTTCTGCAGATCTTTGAGTGATTGGCGACTTTGATAATAATTTCTGCTCATCCAGCGCCTTGTTTGGAGGATCTGAAAGTAATGCTATCTGGAGAGAGGACAAAAACGAATGACTTCAGCAAGATTTTTTCCCTCCTCATATTAATGTTTAAGGATGAGCCAGTCCTGAATCCACCTCATAGATTATGCATCAAGGAGGATAATGAAAGGTGAATACCATTGCAGCCCAATTCTGTTTATTTATTCTAGTCATTTACCGACTGGTTCTACATGCATGCAGGGATCTGGCCTTTTTTGACCCTTTTCTTCAAGACTGAGAGGACTCTGGGTGGTCTTCCTGTGTAATTAGCCATGGCGATGATCACAGAAGGCGTTTTTCTCTTGGCGCTTGCAATGGGGTAAATGGTGACAACAACGAAGAGTCAAGGCCGACCCAGCTGTTTTGAAACGCTCTCAGAACATCTCGATTGAGTATCCAGCGAGCGAGCAAGGAGCAGTCTGTCTGTGAGTGAGGAGAAAGAGGGAAAGCTGGCATTTCCGTCTCTTTGTTGTGTGCCTGACCTTTGAAAATACCACAGATTAAATCTTTCATTATTTATGAAGGCCAGCAGAGCTCGTTGAAGGAGGGCATGCTAGTTGTCACACGCGATGAAGTCTTTTTTTTTTTTTTTATAAAGAAAGAACAAACATGCAGCACATGTGCTTAGACGAAAACAATATAGTTTTGAATATGGTTAAATGGGGAAGAAAAGACAGGAAGCAGAGAAGCAGGAGAAAGATAAAGTTGAGGAGTATTTCACAATAAAGGACAATATTTGCAGTGATCTTAGAAAATGTCCTCGGAAAGGTCATTGAAAAAAAAAAATCAACAAAAATCTTTCTCCCCAACAGTGCATCAATGGTGAAGGTTTGCAACAATCTTTGCAAAGGATCAGGTAAGAATCCTGCTCTCACATCTCTCATCGCATTAGGAGAGCATTGCATCAATGCCTTTACACAGGCCTTCTGCCTGTCACAATAGTAACATTACTCACACAACACTAGAACAATTAAATATAGAAATGCTTTGCATCCCCCATGAATTCAGTTGGCGTTTGATATGCTGATTTGTTCTGGGTTTGGCGGTGGGGATTACGCTAGATATCAGAGGGTGCAGCTCTCTGGAGATCAGAGTATCTCAATTAAAGCAGTGAAATATCTCACACTCCAAATGAAAGGCATCATTTAGATTCATGTGCCGCATCAGTGAGAATAGGTTAACACGTTTAGCTAGATTGGGCGGAGAGACACAAGCCAATAAAACAAGACAGCGGAGAGTGGAACATCCCACTGCATACAGCCACAATAGATATCATTCCTATTGCAAAATAATATCCTCCTTCATCTATTGATTCACTCCAAATATGGTGACAGTTCTCTGTTTCATTATTACCCAAATACTGTATTGCCATGACTTTGATATATGTTAGATTACCTACCAAACCATTCAGAGCATTAATTCAGTTAAACATAATCAGAGAGCATAATATATGTCTGTACTGTCGTCATCAACATCAAAGCACCGTTTGTGTTTATGTGTTTAAGGAATTTATTCATTCCACCAGTTGCTCTATACATAACTCCCACTTGCACAAGGCTCAAGACAGAAATGCCAAGTGATAGCTTTAAGAGCACTAAAAGAAGAAGATAAACAAGTGAGTGTGTGTGTTAACACCCCGCTGAGAGTGACCTAATTAGGGCTGTCCAGCGAAGGAGAGAGACAAAATGGCAAGGACAGGGTGGGTCACCCAGCCGGTGTCATCGTGTGTTTGCCTGTGGAGACGTTGGCTTGGCACAGGCTGAAGCATGGGGCTAAGGGTGTGTGTGTGTGTGTGTTGGGGGGGTCTCACCCACTCTCACTCACTCACTCGGCACAGGCAATGGCGATGCCCTTCACTGTCACCTCTCCAGTCACCCCCAGAAGCCTTAATTACATTATGATGTGGGGACAACATGAGGCTTTGGCAGAGCAGAGCAACATGGGCACTCCAGTGGAAGTGGAGGGTAGGGCATGTTGACATATTAGAATGGTCATCTGGGAGCTTTCCATATCCATAGCAACAGTTTTAACATTCTATCCAGTTGATTCTGCGGAAATTGCCAATCAGTAGCCCCGTTTACATGGACACTTAATCGGAATAGAAAAGGACGAGCTCAAAAAGGAATGACCCATGTAAACATCCTGATCAAAACATAATTTCTGATCTTATTAACATGCAATTGGAATAAAATGAATTGGATTTATTCCGTTCTTGATGTAAACACTTGACCAGATCAGACTTTTTTTTTTGTTTGTTTGTTTTTTTCGTGTAAATAAAGCCTCTGGTAGCTTTTTCACTGTCACTGTGATCCTCCACTACATTTCGCTCACACACCAGACAGTCCAGGGATCATGTAGGCAAGTGATATCTTCATCAAGGTTGCAATAGTTTCCTCAGACAACTGGCAGCAGTTTACTGTGCTACCCTCTCATTCAGAATTTCATCCTTCAGTGCGATAAGTTAACCTGTTTTGGTTTCCATGCTGAAAAGACCAGCTAAATGTACATCATCACTTGACCACATCTGATTGGAAACTAATGTTGCTGCATGTAAACAGATAATCCAGATTTTTTTATATGCAATTGTTTAATTGAAATGGCATGAAACAAATCCATGTAAATGGGCCTAGTGGCCTAGAAAAACTACTTTTTTACTGCTTTTTTTTTTTTTTGAAAATATACAGAGGTAATATAAGAGTTTCGACTGACACATTTGTCATCCCATAGCATTTGTAAATGCCACGATTGGCTTACAACATGCCACCCTTGAATGGTCAGGAGAAATGGCAACCCTAATGTAAAGATAGACATGCATGTTGCCATGGAGAGAGATGCGTAATGCAGTGTTTATCAAGATGTGAAAATGAAAGTGGGGTTAAACAAGCCTACAACCACTAGAGCAATCTAAGCAGTGGAGTTTATTGTATCCCATGTATTGGGAATCTGTCATGGGTGAGATCTTCTGAGCATCTTTTCTGCTCTAGCATGTAAGCTTGGAGATACTGGAGATTAAGAGAATTTGGGGGGCTTTCAAATGACCCAGTTTCAGAGCAAGCATCCAGCAGCTTATCAGATCTGATGCCTTGAGTGTTGGTGTTTGTGTGTGTGTGTGTACATATTCAATTCAATTTTATTTATATAGCGCATTTTTACAAAAGGCATGTCTCAAAGCGCTTAACACAAAGAGGCCCAATGAGCAACAGGGGCAAGGAAAAACTCCCTAGCAGCGTTTTTTGTTTTTACTTGTTTTTACTATGGTAAAGGAAGAAACCCTGGGCAGTTCTGACGGCTCAAGGGGCTAGCCCAACTGCCTATGACAGGTTTTCAGTCTCTCAGATGGTGATTAGTCCACTATTATTCCATTAGGTACACATTATAAGAAAATTATGGCATAAATAAAGTAATGTAGGAGTCCCATTATAATCCCAGGATATAGTCCCATTAAGTGCAGTCAAGCCAGGGGCCAGCTGGAGGCTGTATCAATCATGTCAGGGTCGTCTGTGGAGCTGAAGGCAGCCCGCCCAGGAAGCCAGAGACGCAGGATCAGGCAGTGGAAGGCAGGGGTGACCCTCAGCAGGGAGGCAGTGGCATGGACCGTGGAGTGGGTTTAGGACCATTCAGGAGTGCTGCCGGATCAAACGTTGGAATAAGGTCCTCAGCAGGATGGCATGTTCGGTGGGGTTGGTTGGGTACCCAGGAGGCAAGAGGTGCAGGGTGGTAATGGCATTGGAAAGTCAGGGAGGAGATGAGTTAGAACAGTCTCCATCAGATTTCAGAGAATGTGAGTTATATTGCAACCATGTATAGATGTTGGCTAAGTGATGAGAGAGAAAGAAGTGGTGAGGAAAGAGAGAGGAGGAGAAAGACAGAGTGAAAATTGTACGGCTTAACAGATGGGTGGTTTGTGGCGGGATTAATCTATAGCAGCATAACTAAGGTATGATGTATATAGGGTTGCAAAATTCCGGGAATTTTCAAAGTTGGAAACTTTCCATGGGAATTAACGGGAATTTATGGGAATTTATGGGAATTAACGGGAATAAATTGGAAAAAACTGGGAATTATCTCAACTAAAGGTCAGGGACATAAAGACATTTGGTAGAAAATAATATTTTAGCAGTCTTGGCTAAAACTATGAGATGTGATATGCATAAAGTTGAGTAGCCTATAATTTGCTATTCTTCAATCACAGGGGCATAACACACTTAATGCAGGGCTATTGAGGCCGCACCTCCTATACGCATTGTGCATCCTCCCATCACATCTCAATGATTTCTAGAATTATGGACTTTTAAAGCAACCTTTATGAGCCACATACAGTCACTGATACAGACATGCTACACATTTGAGGACTACAAACAGTCAAGAAAGTTATGATGATATAACTTAGATGATATTTGTTCTAAAATGTTAGATTTTAGCTAGCCCAATCAAAATATAGATTGCTATCTCACTGGTAAGGCAGATATGTTAAAGGTAAGCTAGCTAGCACCTTTGTGTTAAAGAAGTTAGCTTATCATGGTGCTAGATAGCACAAAATGTGCTGTTTCTTTATATGTTTCTTGATAGCCCTTTCCATTTGTTCAGTTTACAATCTACATATTTAACAGAAAAATGCTATATTTTTAATTTAATTGTATATTTTTTGCAAAAATGTCTTATGACAAAATATGTTGTTGGTATATGAGTCATATGGTCTATGTTTCTTAAAATCATCCAAAATTTCCAGTTAATTTCCATAAATTCACATAATTTCCACAAATTTCCATTTTTGAATATTTCTAAAATTCCCAAGCTAAAGTTTCCATGGAAAGTTTCCGGAAAGTTTCCAGAAATTTACCGAAAATTTTCCACCCCTTTGCAACCCTAGATGTATAACAAGCCAACAACACCAAAGGAATGGTCAGTGGCCGCCAAGCCCTGGACGGGAGCTTACAGCAGAGTCAGTCCTTTCCAGTAATACCTTGAGGAGGTGTGGCTTACCATACACCATCCCTAACTAAAGGGGTCAGTAAATAGAAAAGTTTTGAGTCTAGACTTAAAGGTGTTGAGAGTGTCCGCTTGGCGACACTGCCCACAGGTCAGGCGCACAATGGCAGAATGCTCTTCCTCCTATTGTGGATTTTGATATTCTAGGAATTACTAGGAGATCTTAGGGGTCTAGAAGGGTGGTAGGGACAGTGTTGGGGAAGTTACTCAAAAAAAGTAACTTGTTACTTTACTTTAGTTACTGCATTAATTTGTAACTAAATTACTTTACTCGTTACTCCTTTTAAACAGTAACTCACTACACTACTCGTTACTTTACTCGTTACTTTTTTCTCCCTACCCATCCAGATTCTAGGCAGAAGCACAAACTATTTGTTCCACCCGTTTACACATACGTTTTCTCTTAAAAACGGACACTTTCCCCTTCGTTTGCGCCTTTCATTTACACACAAACGGATGTCGCCCCTGAAAACGATTCTTTTTAAACACTCCGGCAAAAGTGGATATTTTTTGGAAAACTCTGCTGTCTGGTGGGAGAACTTTGAAAATGAGGTGGTGGTTGTCCCGGAGGAATGGCGTGAGGCGGTTGGCTTGTATGGCTTTCCTTCTTCCTACACTGCGGCCCATAGGCTTAGCCTAGGTATGACGGCTCTTGACAGCATATTTATGCAGCTTAATGTAAATGGAAACTTTTTTGAAAGCGATGGTGTATGCACGGAATTATTTTGGAAAACGGAGGAAAGAAAATATTTGTTTATCAAAATACCCAGGTATGTGTAAACGTAGCCTCAGAGTTGCATGTTATCTACCTAGCTTCCGATTAGCCAATAATCTACACCTGTTATTATGATAATGACTGACATCGCTAGCCTAGTACTCAGTGCGCAAAATAGACTGAATGAATCGCTATAAACATGACTTGAGTCATATAGTAGCTTTACATTATGTGTTCAGGAGAATAACATCAGGCTACAAACTAAATATAGCCTATCAAAATTATTTGCAAGTGTCTGACCTTACCATAGGCATAACCAACTTTATCCGAATGGGCTAACTGAATCTGCACACAAAACGACATTGGATACATCTTGCATTTCAGTGGTTTTGTAGTGTTCTCTATGCTCTCTCCTTCAGCTACAGACGCATACAGATCAGTTAAGTAGGCTAACAGGTCACAAATAGTTTTACTGAACAAAACGTTAGTAACGCAAGAAAAGTCCGTTACTACAGATAGTAACTGTAACGAATTACTGATATTTTAAAATGTAACTCGTTACGTTATTTCGTTCCTGAAAAAAGTAACAAATTACAGTAATGCGTTCCTTTGTAACGCGTTATCCCCAACACTGGGTAGGGAACAAGTAAGTCTTTAATATATGCTGGAGCAAGGCCATTAAGGGCTTTGTATGTTAGGAGAAGTATTTTAAAATCAGTTTGGCTTTTAACAGGATGTACCAATGTAAGGAAGCAAGGATAGGTGAGATATGTTCATATTTTTTTGTCCTAGTGAGTGCTCGTGCTGCAACATTTTGTATTAGTTGAAGGTTTTTGATGCAGCTAGCGCCTAAGTAAGGTCACTAAGTAAGCTCTGATGATGGGGTAGAGTGTTGATCAGGTTTTTAGGGTCAATCAACATGACTTCAGTCTTGTCAGAGTTTAAGCAAAGGAATTTCTTAGTCATCCAGTTTTTGATGTCACCGAGACAGGCAACAAGTTTTGTTACTGGTGTACAATCATTAGGCTTCATTGAAAGGTATAGTTGGGTGTCATCTGCATAAGAGTGGAAGGTAATGCCATGTTTTCTAATATCAAATCCCAAAGGTAGCATGTAAAGGGAGAATAGCAGAGGTCCCAGTACTGATCCTTGGGGTACACCATACTTAACTTCAGTGTGGCATGATGTTTCATTATGTACATGTACAAACTGGTAACGTCCAGTAAAGTATGACCTGAGCCAGGCTAATGCAGAATCTTTGATGCCAATCATATGCTCAAGTCTATGTAGTAAGATGCTGTAATCGATAGTGTCAAAGGCAGCACTTAGATCCAGTAGGATTAATAATGATATGCATCCATTATCAGATGAGATAAGGAGATAATTGTAGACCTTTACTAGGGCAGATTCTGTGCTATGGTATGCTCTAAAGCCAGATTGGTAGGTTTCCTGAATGTTGTTTGTGTCTAAGAAGGTACAAATTTGCTTAGACACTATTTTTTCAAGAATCTTTGATATAAATGGGAGGTTGGATATAGGTCGATAGTTAGCCAGGACATCAGGGTCAAGGTTGGGCTTTTTGATTAAAGGCTTAATGACAGATGCCTTGAAAGGTTTGGGAACATGTCCTGCTACAAGAGAGTGATTTATAATATTAAGTATCGGCTCAGCTAGGTTAGGGAGAGCAGCCTTAAGGAGATCAGTAGGAATTGGATCCAGTAGACAAGTAGAGGCCTTACTTGATGAGATCAACTTAATAATTTCAGATATATTGGCTGGTGTAAATGAGTCAAGGTATGCTATAGGTCAGCTAGGACCTGAGTTTGAGGTTAGAATTGTGTTATTTACTTTACCTCTAATAGACTCAATTTTATCACTGAAAAAATGAACCCAAACATATGTGTTTGGGTTTGCATTCTCTTTATGAGTATATCATTCCATTTGAATAGCAACCCAGATTTCATTAACCCTAAAAGCTTATATGATACTAAAAAATATATCAAAGCTCTCTGATCAATCTGCTTAGACTGTGTTTGGTTCTTCTTTTTGCATGTCATGAGAAAACAATAGCACTGCCGAGATACCACTCCAAATCACTCGCATGCAGAAGAAATGTGATGTCTTGTCATGCATTTATTCACCAGCATCCACAAAACAGACATCCAAACCAACCTATGGAACAAGCCTGTCTCAGAGCTGTCTCTAAGCTGTCAGTAGCTTCAGATCAAGCAAAAGCCACTTTAAAAATTAGCCTGTTTCTTTCTTTACCTGCACAGTTGCCAACAGTCGTCCACAAACAGTCATTTAAATAATAGACGTAAAATATAAAGATGGGGATGAGGTATGTAATCTTGCTCAAATAAGACACTTTATCGCACCATAGAGCAACAGTGTAATTTTCATAAAGCCAGCTCTTTATTGCATTAGTAATACCAATACGATTACACTGACACAGTGGCTTGCTTTATTAGATTTCTCTCCCTATTGGCACACGGCCATTTTCATTTTCACTCCCATGACTTATTAATATGAACCCCTAGGGCGGACGGCTTAGCACTGTTTTGTTGTTCTTTAAAATGTTGTCTAAAATGACCATGGCAAGGAGTGTATATTGTTTCGGTGGTCAGTGGCTCTGCAAAAGAACTCATTCATTTCAGGGACCAAAATGGGTCATGATTTGGGTTTTGTGAAGAGAGTGTTAAAGCTCACAGAATTTCATTACCACTTGGGTTAGTACACAAAATGATACCTATTTTTGAAAAATGCTATTATTGTAAACCGAAAGTAAATGGACGGCATGATCAGAAATCAACAAAGGTATGATATCAGGAACTATAGCATCCTGTCATGGAAGAAAGGAGATCATCTTACACAATTTAGCAATCATGAGGATACATTCTTCAGAGACAACACTGCACTGCTGATTTCTCTAGGCAAGCTTGAACTTCATATCTAGACCTCACTGTGCTTTACACCTTAACATGTATCCCTTCACAGAGGATCTGCCCAGATAACCCACTGACAAGTTTAGCCTCACATTTTTTTTTCTCGCAAGGAATCAACAACCGCTTGAGCGTGATTGTGATAATTGAGTACTTACACAATTACATTTCAGATTAGGGATGAAGATTTGGTTTCATTGAAACCCACAGGAGAGACACAAATTAATTCAAGGACATTACAAGTTGCAATAAGCACACACTCACATACACACACAGTCTCTCAGGCCTACTCTCTCTATCACTCACAAAGACACACACACACTCAGACACAGGCAGAGAAAGGGAGGGCCCGAGAGAGACAACAGCACAAAGACTAGGATATTATGAAGTTCACACACAATGCTTAATCAGCTGTATGAGAGAAATCAAATTGCTTAGTGGGTGGAGGAGCGAATTTGATTACCATCTCTTCTGAAGTTACCTGTCCAGTAAACACAATTTGGGGTCCTTTCATTCTCAAACAACAGGAGGTAAAATGGAAAAAGGGAGGGAAGAAATACATCAAAGGAAAATGCCCATCTTTCTTCAAAAGCTGTTTTCAATATTTAACACCATGCAGATGTTTCTCCATTTGCCCTGATGATATTTAAAGAAGTCCGACATTCACAGTGATGGAGAAATACGGTGAGAGTTCTTCATTTTTCCTTGCAGTGCGGCAGCACAGATTTGTGCTCTTTTCACACTCCCAGAGGGAGTTAGGAACCTGGCAAAACCAAAGAGAGTGACACATGGAGAAAACCTCCCTTACAAGCTGTGTGTATTGAGTCATATAGATTGCCCTAGAGTAAAACAACACAGCTAAATGAATGCTTCTTGTTACACATTAAACTAAATCCTATTCATTTATTTATAGCTTTGATGAACTGTTACTTTCTCCACTATCAAGTTTTTATTAGTAATATGACAATATGCAGTCTGTCACATCAAGGTATTCCAGTATTAATTATTGTTTCTCGAATAAAGTTGTATATTTCTATACAGAAAGGCGTTTCATCAGTGCTTATTGCAATAAATAGTATATGTGGGTTATGTGTGTGTGATTTTTCTCGAACGCGCCTCTGTACTTTGCACCATGTTGAGTCATGTCATGTCAAGTCTAGATTTGCCCTGTCAAGACTGTTAAAAGCGTCTGCTGGTTGAGCACCCGGATAGTGTGAGCATCTCTGAGCTCCAGTGGCTGAGACGTTCTTATTCAACTAGAAGCATTCAGCTCGGTCTCAGTCAGAGAAACACTCACATGTATGTGCAGACAGCCCCTAGTAGCCCGGGGCGATGAGATTCTTTTTTTTTTCTTTCTTTCCCTGCGCTGCGTGCTCTCGCATGAAATCCTCGACGAGGCTCTCCAGCAGGCTGCCGCCGCCGATTTGCTCGGGATCCATTGCCGTCCCCAACGGTCCTGGCTGCTGCTGCTGCTACTGAACACTGTGCACGGCTCAGGCCTCTCAGGACGTGATCTACTCACTTCCGGTTCAGCAGAGTCGGGCACTGGCCGCTCGGCCACTCAGCAACACGAGTGAATTCCCTTCCAGTTGCCTGCGGACAGCGGGGGGAACACGAATGAGCGAGTGCACCGGGGAGAGCTGACCTGGAAGGCAGGAGTCGGATCTCTAGAGGAGGTTGTGTGGACAGAGGGAAGGAAGGAATATTTCTGTGTAACTTAAGGTAAAAATAGGGTCATGAGGCTGAATGGCACCACTGAAGTAATATGCTCTTAATCCTTCACACTCACAAATGCTCACACACACACACACTCACAAGAGCACATACATACACACACACACATACAGTAAATCCAGATTCCACTATGTGGTAATTACAGGGAATCAGGAGACACTGCGCAGAGCAAAGTATATTCAATTAGCCGCCGGCAATCCTTTACCGGTATGCAGCCAGGCTCGCAGTGCATTTCAATACCTCTCAGAGGTGTGTCGCTCCTGCCTCTGCCGGTACAGCCTCTCCAGCTTCTGCGGCGGCTGCTGACGCGCTGCTGACACATCAAAGAGCCGCTGCGGGTGCACAGCACGCCTTAGCACCCCCCCCCCCCCCGCTCCTCATCACTGTCATCGTCGTACCCACACAGTCCTCCACTCCTCCACCTTCCCAGCATCACCACCGTCAGCCCCTAAACAGGCCAGTCATCAAGACACAGCCCTGGTGGGACGGAGGGGGTTGGGGAGTTGTTGTTGCCTTAACTCTCCATCCGCCCACATGCTCCTCATCTTCACCCCTAAAGCACCCTCCTCCTGCATGCCTCCTCCCTGCAGCTGTAGAGAAGTGAGTCCCATCATGCACCAGTGAAAAGGTGATCTGCGATCTTGATCCCTCCCCATGCATCACTACAGATATATTCATACTCTCTTTCTCCATCTCTGCCACTCTCTCTCTCACTCTCTCTGACTTATGTGTCTTTTGTCTGAATAGGTGTGTTTGAGAGCACCACCACCTCCAACATTCATTCCCAGGAAGTAGTTGTAGCACCGCAAAGGGGGAAAAAAAGAAGCTTGCAGCGACTTCATCGTGTCCAGTTGATCTCCTCTGTGTGATTCCCACAAGCTGGTACTGGGAAACAGTGTGTGTGTGTGGGGGGGGGGGTCAAGTGAGAAGTTAATAGTGTCTTGTGTTCTGCCCGAGAGCCACTATTGCTTTTGTGCCAAAGGAGAGGGATGCCGGCTAATGCAGGTCTTAGCCTTACATTGTCCTTTTTCAGTTCAGATGGAGCAGATCGAGACAGGGGCATATGGCATAGGCTGTCGATGGCATACTGTCTGGGCACCACTTCTTCCTGGAGGAAGAGAAATTCTCACGTTTTGCATTTCTTTGCCATTTCCTCGCTCAGCGCTTGATCCCCCTGCAAAGCTGCAGTATATTTTTTAAGGGCTTTAAAATCGAATCCCCCTACAATCCCGTCCTCCATCCACCCCCACCCTCCCCACGCACACTACTTCTGAGGGCTCACTAATTAAGAATATAATTACAGTTGAGGGTAAAATACCAACAACAAACACCCTCATGTTTAAATCAAGGAGCTTTGGCTCTCCGCAGGCTGCTTCAGATGCGGCCAGGGCCAAGGTGTGCTGGTGAACTGGAGCCAGCGGTACAGCTAATCTCACCTCACAAAGAACGAGGCCAGCTCTCACCACCACACACATACACACACACACACACACACTTTTTCTGACTTTAAGTACTTCATGAACTTTAGCCAAGGCTCAGAGGGCGCAGAGAGATTCCCACACTCGCTGGCACATTAAAGAGGGCTATATTAAGAGGTTAAGATCCCCCTTCTGCTTGCTGCTTTGCCTCTTCTCTCCTCTCCTCTCACACTTGTTAAAAGTGCTGAGTGGAACAGTGGAGTCCTACCCAAAGCCTCAGGCTCTTGTCTTCTCCGCTCTGCACCCCACTCCCTCTCTCTTTCTTCATCTGCATCTTTTTCTTTTTTCCCTCTTTCCCTCCCGTTTCCCCCCCTCCACTCCTTTCTTATGTTCCCTCTCCTCTCCTACTTGCCCTCGTCACCTCCACAGGGATGTCCTCCAGCAACTATTTGTAATGAGCAGATGCTTCAGAGATATGCTACCGGTGTTTCAGGCAGCATCCTCAGAGGATCTCTATCTCTCTCTCCCTCTCCCACTTACTTGCTCTCTGTATCACACCCCAACACACACAGTTACCAGAAAAGCAACAAGTTCAAGTGGGACACCCGAGGGGTCGAGGGGAATGAAGTATCTTCAGTTTGTAGCCGTTTTATTTCTCTCTTTCTCTCAATCCCTCTCTCTCTCTTTTTCTCTCTTTCTTTCTCTCCATTGAGAGTAATCCTCCCATGGATGTGCCTTGGTGATTGGGGATTTCTTGAGGCCACAAGATAAGAGATATGAGAGGCATCAACAACAAATAGCTGCTTGAAGACAACAAACACAACAACAACAACTGTGCTTGATATGAACACAGTAGAATCCTAATAATAAATTGGGCTTAAATTGTGGAGAATACACTTTGTTGTGCTGTTGTTCTCTCTTACAATAAGTACAGTTCAGTCAAAAGGACCTTCCTATTTATTAAATTGTGTGTACCTCTTCAAATTTTCACCATTTTTATTAGACAATTCATGTTGGTACCATCTCCAAATTAATTTCAATGGCATATTGTGCTATGAAGGGTGGATAAACATAATTATTATACGGCTCTCCAGAATGCTGCAGAAAGTTCCATTCACTCTGAATGGGCCTTCCCAATACTCAGAGGTCGATTACTTCGTTATAATCACCGCTGCAAAAGTATAATGACCGCTGTCAATGGCAACGGGTTTCAGATTCACATGCATATTGCATATTATTCAGCGAGTAGAGAGCATTCCCTTATCACACTGGAATTTTGAAAAGTCAGTTGCATTATAAAGAATGCTTGAAGTTGAAGTATTTATTTACTTGTGAAAGCCACAAAAAATAACAAAATGAATGCAAAAAACAAAGTTAACACAAGACAAGACATTGTCGCTTACAAGTTTTTTCCTCTACCACCATATGTATTGTGCAGTTCTGAGTGGAATGTATTGGAAACAATAAAAGAAAAAAAAAAAGCTTTACTGCATGAATTTGCTAACTGCTTTGCCAACACCAATTTGCCTCTTCTAGCAGTGCTAATAAGGCCCTGGAAATTATTTGAAAGGGTTTATGTGCCTTGTAGGTACGTAGCCCACTAGTTTTACACCAGACACTTCAAAGTGCTGCTTTCAGTAGAGAGATGGATAGCTTCCATGCTAGTAATTGTGTCTGTTAATGCATCAGAGCTCTCTGTCTTTCTACCTCAAGGTCAGAGGAGTTTGTTCATCATATTCTGGTGACGTGTTTCCACCGCCTCTCAGCACCTCTTTGTCCACCAGCATTTTCACTTTTTTAATGTGTGTGTGTGTGTGTGTTCTACGTCTACGTTTGACTCAACCACAGCGCCCAGACGCACGGAAGGACAGAGTGAAGCGGTTGCTAAGATACACCAGTATCCATGCAGCCATAAAACAAACCTCTTCAGCTGGGCCCACCGCTTGCTTTAATCAATTCAACCTTTGTGGAATACGTCTTCCTCGCCGTCTGCTTGCACCGCGGGTGGGGTTGGGGTTGGGGTTGGGGTTGGGGTGGTGGTGGGTGGGAGTTGGAGGAAGAGGAGGACACACAAATGAAAGCCCACTAATTGGCTGCTCCTCGGCAATGGCTAAATTCTTCTCTTTCTTTTAATGAGATCAGCCGTCTCAATAATATGCCACGTGTTTGTAATGAATGTGATACAGAGAGGCTCTCTGTTCCCCTCTCCTCGTCGGAGAGAGCAGGTCAGGCAGCCCTGTGATTGTCTAATTAATATGTTTCAAAAATCTGTAATTAAGGGAGAGGTCGGTATGCACATAATTCCGTTATTTAATCAATTTAAGCCCGCCGATTTCTTAGTCAAATCACAGTGCTGTGAAATGGCTTTGAATTTAAAATTGTCATTTTCATGCTTGTTTAAGATCTCCACTCCCTGTCCGCACCTCTCGATCCCCGCACCACACATTCTCTCTCTCTTCTGTCTTAACGGCTCTTTTTCCCTCTGTATTTAATGAAATCGTAACGCCATATTTGATTAGGTGTGTGTTTCTGTTTGATGCAGCTGTTTCTCCATCTGGTTGGGTTGGGCACCTGGGATAAGTATTTACCTCCATTTCACCGAACCTATTCCTCACTCCCTCCTTCTTACCTTCTCTTAGTTCTCTCTCTGTTCACCCTATTTTTCTCTCAAACAAACACACACACAGACACACACACAAACCATCCTTACTGTTGCTGAATATTTCTCTCTTATACTCTTTATTTTTGTTGAAGTGCTAACTCCCATTCTTTTTCATTTTTGAATACACACATACTGTGCACTCTCACACAAACACACGCACACACACATAATCTTTTATATTTTTCCTGAACCCCGCTTTTTTTCTCTCTCTCTCCTTTCTCTCTTTCCTCTCCCTTCTCTCCATTCCTTTCAGTTCCCCTGCTTTTGTGCTCCTTCACGGCAAGAGCCAGGGCATGATGGTTTTCTGGAGGCTAGCTCCCCAGAGAGCTGTCGCAGTGGCGCTCATGTCAGGCTGACATTTTGGAATATTTTTAGATAGACACAAAAAATGAAAATCTAAGACATGAAGGGAACACTTATGGTTGTCAGTTACACAAATGCCATCAGTGCGACGCGCCACAAAGAAACATTTACTTGTCTGATTGCATTATTTTGTTGCACTAGTTGATATACGTGTTAATTGCTACTTGGCTAGATAAAAATACCATCTTTTGTCGTCTTTATGTGAAAAAAAAAAAACATCTGCAAAAAACGTAATTATAGCCTTGACTTCTCTGGGTAGTGTGATGCTTGGTTTGGCTAGACACCTGTTTCTGACAGAAAAGAAATATCTTGATTGTAATCATCTTTGAAATGTTATATGTACGCTTTAATTAGCATTTTGGCTGATTAGTGTTGTCCCTACAGCTGTACTTATGACTTCAGCTGACAGCATCAAACCCTTCATATGTCAGCGCCATCAGTCAGGACTGAAGCTGAGCTTATAGCCGCTCCACTCTGCTTATCAATGGGGACAGAAGCAAGCTCTGTTGGCCCTGGATGGCTCTCTGAGCTACTATTGAGCAACCCGTCTCTCAGGGCTATTTGAAACTATTTGAATTTATGTTTGAACTCTCAGCGGATCAATGAGACTTTCTGGTGTCAGATAGACGGCGAGGGGCTGAGCCAAGTGTTGCGTTGTGTGATGCATTGGGTTGCATTGCGTTGGGTTACCGCTCAAGTCAGGCGTGGGGCTCATTAGATGCCTGTCATACTTGACACAGAGGCACCCTCCTTTCACCTCTTCCCAGTCAGAGATGACTGGGAGCCTTGAAAGTGTGTGTGTGTGTGTGTGTGTGTGTGTGTGTGTGTGTGCGTGTGTAAGAGAGAGAGAGAGAGAAAGTGAGAGGAAGAGAGTGCACGTGTGTTTGTGTGTGCAAGTGTGCACAAAGCACATCCTTTGATTCCAATCCCAGCTGCGGCAGGCAAACCACGCTGATGAATAAAAAAAAGGGTGCGCGTTGTGTGGTTATGTAAGATTTTGGGGATGAGATGACAGTCACACACACCCCCCACCCAACCACCCTCCCTCCCAATCCCCACTACATCGTCAACACTCCATCCTCCACAACTTGCAGAAAGTTCCCTCCAGCGTGTGCCCACACTCTAATAAGCACTGCAGATGTGCCGAGCCGATCCAAGTGGCGCTGTGCTGTGCTGGGCCTCACTGGGCCTGCGTCGGCGGCAGCAGCAGTGGGGTAAATAATGGCCAATTACCCGGCTCAATTAAGTCTGTTGTGCCATGCACCGGGAGCCACAGCTGCAGCTGCGGCCTGACTCCAGTTCACTGGTTCACAGTCGGAGCTGTCGGCCACAAACAGAGGTCACGTTATTTTATGTGGGACAAGCTCTCTCTCTCTCTGTCTCTGTTCTCTCTGTGAGCTGCCCTCCTAACAGATTTAGCCGGAATCAAATACAAAAACAAAAACAAATGCTGCTGAATAAAATAGCTATACGAGTACATTTGTCTGCATAAGTTAATGTTATAGTATTGTAATGGATGGTTTCAGTAATAGCATGGTAAATTGTGATGCAATAGACTGTTATCTATTTAATGAACACTGCACACCATCTACTAAAATGTTTGGAATGAATTGCAGAGACAATTTTTTTTTCAACAACCTAGTAGTGGGTGGGTGGCACCTTCATCAACCATTTTTCCTTGCAAAATAACAGTCAAACGTCACGCATTCGAATTTCATATGGATTCTTTAGCTAGTGATTAAAAAAAACACAACAGCGAAAACTCTCGTCTCTCGTTAGCGATGGGAGGGAAGAGTCGAGAACAGAGGGTCAGAGAATGAGATGAGGGATGCGCGTGGAGCCCTGCTCCTGTGCACTGTTGCCTCTTCCTCCTAACTGCCATCTGGATGCCTGTTCTTCGCTGCTCACCTCGGGGCATGGAGCGCTGGTGTCTAAGGATGCACTCGCTCCTTCTTATCCAGATAGGAATACATGTTTTGCTCTTTGCATTATATAAGAATGATGTAACAAACGATGGAGTGTCAAATGAGATGTGATATGTGCCAACTGACATGTAAAATCCCATATGACCCTGCATGTGGTGCTTCCCGAGTCATGAGTGTGTGGGATTGTGGATCCACAATATTCCGTTTAAAATGTATTACGAGACCATTTACTGACTCAGTCTCATAAGGATGTGTGGTGCCCCTGCAGATTGTTTTCTCTTTGCGGAGGAGGCCTGCATGAACAGCATGTTTTTGTTTTTGTTTTACCGATGTACAGTAAGCATCCACGCCACATTACTGTAATGCCAAGGGATGCTTGTGTTGTGTCTGGGGAATCATGGTGACGTTTCTGAGTAAGTCAGCAGTTTAGAGCACACTCGCGTCTCCTGGGCCTGCTGGAAGCCTGCCTTCTCCTGCACAGCGCAAAGAGGCTTTCTGCTCCACATAGGCAAAGCTTTATACCTTTAAGGTCTTTCCTCCCAGTAATGGGAGTGCCTATAATGGTATGTGGGAATGTGTGTGTGCGTGTGTGTGTGTGAGAGAGAGAGTGATGTGTACGTGTGAGCTTGTGTACAGGCAAGGTGACTGTGGATGTCTGCCTCTTTGTGTGTGTATGAGCTGGCTATGTGCTTGTAAATGTTTGTGTGTGTGTGTGCCTGTGTGTTTGTGTGCACATCCATGCGTGCGTGTGTAAGAATGTGAGTGGTACAGCACACAAGCTGAATGCTAATTCAGTGTGCTTTATCTCCCACCCCAGCGACCCCCACCCCCATCCCTGCCATGAGCCGGCTCTGCTCTCATGCACCATATCCTGTGCCTGTCAGCCACAGCTCTGGAGGCAGGAGGGGAGACACACACGTATATACATAAACAGCAAACACACACACACACACACACACACACACATACATACACATTCTCTCTTAGTCATGCACGAACACTCACCTACTATGTCACTCACACAGGGTCAGTCCTCTCTCTTGTTCTTGTAGGAAACAAATATGAATAGTCGCATGATTTAAAAAAACAAAACAATACAGCCTCTTTCACCGCGAATAATAGGCTTAAGGTGGTGACATCAACCAGGGGGAAAGCAGCACAACTTAAATTATAGATTTACACTTTTACTCAAATTGAAGAGCCAGTGAAGTAATGTTTAATTTTTATAGGCAAAAAATAAGTTACCAAAATTGTCAGGGAATACTTGGTGGCCCTTTATTGTTAACACAACATCCACTTCCAGTGGATTTCCTATTTGAAATATGGTGCTTCCGTGAAGTTGGCCTACACAATGAAATAGCATCACGTCTGTGAGTATCAAAATGAGAAACAGCAGTTTGTATACCCATAGCTCTCTTTTATGGGAGCTGCACATAATCTGCCCTGGTCTATTCAAAAAGCCTCTGAATGCGCAGGGAGAGAGAGGGAGGAGGGATGAGACAGAGAGAATGAAGGAGAGAGAGACAGAGACAAACTGAAATACGGTGGAATATTCAGCACTCAATCAGATGCTAGTTCTCTCTCAGGTCCAGACTAAGTAGTTCATTTCACAGCCGTAGTTAAAAAAAGAAATCATAAATGTCTAGTTGATGACAACACAAATACAGTCAGCATCCATCTTTTTTATGTGCTGAGTGTTGCCTGTTCTTTTCATGTTAACACAGTCATTGTTTATTTTTTATTTATTTTTTTGCTATCTCTGGATGTTATAACAAATACTGATCATTATGTGTCTCACATGGTCATGCAAACATAGTGTTGCAATTTTACCCTACGATGGGAGTGCATTTGCAGTGATTTCTCTAAAAGCCTGCTGGTGTATGCTGCAGTGTGTAGTGTTGATATTGGATATTGAACCACAAAAAATATCAGTGACAAAGCAAAGCCAAATGCAGCTTAGTCACATTAATGCACAGTTTGCAGATTATGTGTGTTTGTGTGTGTGTGTGTGTGTCTGTCTGTCTATCTGTCTGCCTATCCATGTATCTGCCAGGCAGCAGTTATAACACTGCAGCTAAAACATGCGTTTGTTTTCTTTCTTTTTCTTTGACACAGCTCCCATTATTTTTTATAAAGCACTGCACTGAAATCTCATTAGACGTAAGTGCTTTAATGCTGACACACCAGCTAGCAAAAGAGAGTGAAGAAGATGAAGAGGAGGAGGAGGAAAAAGAAACAAAGAAAAAAACAGGAGGAAAAAGAAGAGGACAAAAGACGATGGATGCCCATGTCTATCTCCCAGGAGCTTAAATTAGCAATAGCTATCCCTGTACAGCAAACAAGTGTGTGTGTGTGTGTGTGTGTGCCTGTGTGTATGTGTGTGTGCGTGTGCGTTGTTTGGGAGGTGTGGGGGAATGGGGGTTGTGGCAGGGGGTCACGGTGGGGATGTCTCTCCAGTGATAGGCTTTTTGGGAGGCGATTTAAACTCTAACCCAAATATGGCATGACGCACGGCTAACAACCTAAGCTATCTTTAAAAATAACCTTGGAAAAGTAGGACTTGAAGTTTGTCTTTCTTTTCTTTTTTTCCCTCACAGCTTCTCTCCCTCTCTTCCTCTTACAGTACCTGGTCCACTTGTCTCCATCATAATAAGACCACTGTGTGATGTTGCTGCCACCCAGGAGACTTGTCCATGGAGAGGTGATGGAGAGCCTCTCTCTGTCACTCTCTCTCTCTCTCTCTCCCTCCCTGTGTGGCTCACTACATCTCTC
>JAGFZM010000019.1:226736-241224 GCA_017657215.1 Limnothrissa miodon
CTGTGTGGCTCACTACATCTCTCTCTCTCTCTCTCTCTCTCTCTCTCTCTGTATGTCTCTGATTGGCATCATATATGCTGGGTCATGGAAGAGTCGAGGTATAACATGCTGCGGCTCAGATGGAGGGACAGGGACACATACAAATGGAGAGAGGGCATTTTTACACAGCTTAAACATAGGATTTCTCCCCCCCCCCCCCCCCCCCCCCCCCAACAGCTATTTTACTGGCTATGGAGGGACAGAAAGGTGCATACTATGGGAGACATGAATGCACTTGTCAAGCAGGCACACACATGCTGCAAACACACATGTAGAGACACACATATGCACACACAGACACACACACACACACACACAAATTATTGCACTACCTCCCCCATTTCCCAGTAATTATGCACATCCACCACAGAGACTGATCGGGTTTTCTTGCCAATCAGCAAGAAACCAAGGAGCTGGCTGCATATTTAATAGTGGGGCACGCAGTCAGAGGTGGTCCTGCCGAGCATGTGTCGAGATCGCTTGGCTTGTATCATGTGTAATGTCCAGCCGCTTGTAAAACTCACAGGGAAACGTTAACACGAGACTGTATAATGTACAGTGTTGGGGAGTAACTAGTTACATGTAACAAAATTACGTAATTTAATTACAAAATAAAAGTAACAGTAATCAGTTACAGTTACATTGAAAAACTGTGTAATTAAATTACAGTTACATTAAGGAAATATTCAGGATTACATTTCAAGTTACTTCTTCTGTAGTGAAACATTTGTCGTCATGTTTGAATTGGCAACTCCACCCACTTTACTAAGTAGTCTGCACTTGCAATGATGACTGCAATGTCAGATAGAAGCTCAGTGTTGGCCTAGCCCAGGGATGGTCAACCAGTCAGAGACCAAGAGTCAAATTTTTACTGTGTTACTGCAAGGGCCACATCATACATGGGCACACATTAGTATCACCACTTCACCACATCTCTCCCCCACACCCACCCGCCCACCCATCATGTAAGGCAGAATGATTTGCCATTACGTTCAACAAAAACCTATAAACTCCCCCATTTCAAACGTCCTGTGTTTATCTTCGTATTTTCGCTTTGCTGTGCATTTATTCCCTGCCATTTTGAGAGCGAAATTAACAAATTGTTTACTTAAATGATCTTGCCACCTGCCAGAAAACTTGACTGTATTTTCATCTCACACACATGCACATTTGTGAAGCGAGCACACACACACAAACAAAAACTTCAATATGAATGAAAGAGTAGCAAGAGACCAAGCAAAGAGCCGCATGCTGTCCAGGACCGCGGGTTGGCCATCCCTGGTCTAGCCCATTGCAGAAAGTAAAAATGAGCTAGCAATCACACAAAATAGACAACTTCTAGTTAATGCACTGAAGTCTAAGGAGTTTGTAGGGATTTTTACAGCAGTCAGTGTTGATTAATACTTAAACGGTAATCCACGGTTTTAAAAACTGGAAATGATTGAAAGCTGACAAAATTCATTCCAAATGTGGGACAGTAATTAAAAAGTAATCAAATGTAATTAGTTACATTACTTTGTTAAAGTAATTGAAATAGTTACACTACTATTACATTTTAGATAGAGTAACTTGTAACTGTAACACATTACATTTCCAAAGTAACTTCCCCAACACTGATAATGTATTTACTATGTGTGTGTGTGTGTCTGTGTGTGTTATGGGGGTATATGTTGCACAATGCAAGCAAGCATCCATGTGTACATGCATGTGTGTGTGTGTGTGTGTTTGTGTGTGTGTAAGAGTGGAGGGAGGGGGGGGTCACTTAGAACTCTCTGCTTTCTTCTCAGTAACAAAGCTACCCTGTGGCCTGTGCGGCTGTCAGCTCAAGCTGCCCCGTGTATAAAATATTCACAATGGGATGCGTCATGTTTGGACCTCGGGGAGAAATCTGCGCTTGACTCCACTGGCCCCGTGGATCAGCCCTCGCTTAGGAGGGGGGCCGCATTCCCTTTGATCCTGAATGGGACCTCCTGATCTGATCAGCCACCCTTTGCCATGCCAGGGCTGTTCAACCTCAAGGACTATTCTCACCCTTAAAAATGTATTTATTCATTATTATTATTATTATTATTATTATTATTATTATTATTTTAATTGTAAATGTATTTTTGTTTGTTCTGCTGTTTTCACAGTTGTGTCTTTTTATTTTTGTACCCTCACTCTCTCCTCTCTGATGCATGATGGCATTAGTACCCAGTGGTGTGATTCTCTCGCAGTTCACTTCATGAGGCATTTGAGAGCCCCTTTCATTCTCAAGTCTAATTTGCATTCTCAGTTAGAGAAAGAGCAAAAAAAAGAAGCCGAACCAAATTGAATTAGGCTTAATGCCATGTTTATGTACACTGCAGTTCTTTCCTGGTCTGTTAAAAAGAGATGCTGCGCTGATGATGAGGGGTGGATGGCTTGCAGAATCGTCCAAAGAAGGATGGCATACATTTTAGCCGTTGTAGTAAGGAGAGATCACAAATTGCAGAAACCTGGCTATTCATTAACGGTTGTGTTATCAAGCCTGTCTGTGAGCTGCCCTCCTTATGCAGAGGCTTGTAGTGGCCTCAGGACTCCTTATACTGGCTAAGTGCCTTTGCCAACGATGCTAGCAGAAAAATAAATGCACTTTCAGGTGATAATATAATAAGTCTCTTTCGCAGGATAAGGAATTATAGAGGTGCATAATACAGTAGTTCGTTGGCCATTGAGTAAAGAGCTTGTCATGCAGCAAATGCCAAGGCTTTAGCTGACTTCCTGTCTGGCTTGTAGGTCTAACCTTTGTTAAAAGCTCACCTTCTGAGAACTCAATTGTGTTTCTGCTTAACATCCTAACTCTGATGGAAGGTTAATTAAAACAAAGCTAGGTATACAGACAGATTTGCTTGCCTCCCGTGGCTTGTTGCCTCTAAAGTTCAAACTACCTTAAGTTTTCCAAACACATGAATATTACAGTGTCATTCATCATATCCACATTGAGTCAAATTGCCTTGGTAATTACCAGGTGATTACAGATCTAGTACCACGGAGGTGCCATAAAGCTGTCAGGGCTAGTTATTTTCTCTCTTTGTACACGAGCTGAAACCAACTGTAACCTTACTAGTGGCACAAATAGGTTTAATTATCTAGTATTGTCATTCAGTTCGTTGCTTTTATAATGAAAGCTTTATGTCTGATGAGGGCCCACTGGGCTGTTGAATTCATGGGTCATTTGCCATGGCAGCAGTGTAGTTAATTGGAAAGCCAAATACGCTTTTATCACTGCAATCTATACTGTTCACTGAAAACCAACAGTAGCGCACCAACTCAGGCTGTGGTGGGCACATCCTACTCTCCTATATACTTTAGCATTTGTCAATATGGCATTACTGCCTACAGTGGGGTTTAAGAGAGAAAGAGAAAACAGCTTGCCAGCTTCTTAGCCTGCATACAAAACAAACAAAAAAAACCCCACCATGAGCACCAACACCTGATCTTATTCAGGTCCAGAGAACATCAGCAACCCCTTTAGATGTATTACTACATTTTTATGCATCATTAATGCATCATTTGAGTCATTTGTGTACCTCTCTGCTTTAAAAATGCAGCTGGCCAAATTGCCAGCTCAAGTTGTTTTAACTGTTTCTATAAAATTCAGGAGAAAGCAAATCACTCACTGTGACGATGATTTGGCTGTGTGTGTTTTTGTGTGTGTGTTGGGGGGGGGGGGGGGTTTATCAGCAGAATGTTTACAAGGTTTCTTTTAGAAATAACAGCATTTTCCCATCTTATATATACACATGAGACATGATTTCCTTTCTCAGCAGTTTCAAACACCCCCCTCCCCTTTCTCTCACGACCCCTCAACCCTCTCATCTCGCCACAAGTGAGTGAATGACATGTGAATATTGACTGCTGGGAAAGTGAATATTGACCAAGAAGACGAGCACCTTGCTTTGTGGCTACTTCAAAAGAGCTTAGTAAAGACATGGTGAAGTGCACAGAGGGTTTAGAGAGGGATGTGGGGTGGTCTAAAGGAGCAAAGGGACTTTATCGGTGGAGTGCAATGGGGGGTTTTAGAGGGGGTTCGGGTGGTATGAACTAGCGAAGGAGCTTTATCGGATGTGAAACGCTCGCCACCTGAGGACTTAGTCCCACTCCTCTAATGGTGCCCACCAATCAATGGCAGACAACACTCAATGCCGCGCTCTGAGCGGATGACCTTCGCTCCCGCCTCGCCGAAAAAGACCAACCGAGGAGCCGAGGTCCGTTTGCGAGACCCCATGAAGCGGGCACAACAGAGAGAGCACTTAACTGGAAAGGTTAGATTCAATGAGTTCTAAAAGAACTCCAAGTGCCATGATTAAGGCTGTTGGAGCACGTAGGGCTAAGAAATCATTTGCTGGCGGAAGCAACAGGCGACGCCGCAGCAATGTATGTCATTCAATTTGCACAAATCCTTCACAATAGAAGAAATTTCATTTGTACAGCTGTTATCATTATTTCCTTTTTCAAAGTTTAAAATACTCCTTTTTTCGTTGAGAAGGGAGCAATCACTGCTCTGATATAAAGCAAGGGGGAACTGAGGTAGAAAAAGTGCATAAAAGGGGTCCAATTAAGCAGTTCAGTAAGTTCCCAGAGAGATAAGCCATTGAAGGCAGATTGGTGGGCACTTATGGCCAATCACTGAGACAGGCAATCACAAGCTGAAAGGCGCTAATTGTATCTTTTTTCTGCTATCTGTTTTTTTTCTGCTCTGATGGCCCTGAAAGGTTTCTGTGAGCCAGTTGACTGCAGAGAAATACAGTATATTTATCATGCCCATGGTCAATCAGCGCAACTTTATTTATTTTCCCCAGGAGCTTAAGCCAGAAAGTGAAGTTGTCCGTCTGTCCCAGGGAGATAGCTTTATTTGCAACTGTGCAGAAACCATCTGAGTAAGCTACAGATGCCTGCATGCTATTGAGCTTCTTTCATTTTTTAATAATTTCCAATTGCTGTATATAAAGGCAGATACATCTTTTCCAGTGGAAGGAATGCTTTTACAAACAAAATATGAAGACATACCAATAATGCAGAACTGATCAGCCTAAACTACCAGAAGGGATATAATTCAACTGTATTTTTTAATATATTTGATTATTTAGAAGAAATATATTTCATTATTATAAAAAACACATAATTAATCACACTATTATGACACCAGAAGCAAAAACAAAACTACTGTATGTCTGCAGAATCAAGAATGACAAACGAGTTTGATACTGGCAAAACCATAAGACAAACCAACCATAAGTCTGAAAGAGAATTAAATGTCAGGTGTTTACTGTTAATAGGAGCTGGATACTTGTACAAGCAACAGAAAAAAAGTTTTACAATGGAATGATTACAATTAATAATGCTGTAAGACAGGCTATACCAAACCACCTTGTTTATTATTTGGTTACTTTTGCTGGTGTGCCACATGATGCAATATATCATAATATTTAATTTAAGTGTTCTTGGGTTGTGATAGTGATATTATGTGGTTTTGCTTTATTTAATTACAGTGTAGTGTGTCCATTGTTGCATAACTAAGGCTGCTTTCACATCTCCATAGATGCTACTTATGTTTAATACATACTGCCTTCGGGGCAATGGAGACTTTTATTTATTTTTTTGTATATTTGTGAGGGAGCTTGAAAACATCGGTGGGTTCTATCAGTCTGGAAGGCAATCTGAATCTTTAACACATTTAGACTTTTTTAACTTCTGTATGCCTCATCCACTCTTATTCCTGCCTTCCACAGCTCCTGGAGGTTGCACATTTAGTTTGCATCTGAAAGGAAAATAAGTTAAGACTTTAAATGCACCAGGACTCCAGTGAGAAGCCAGTGATTAACCACAACACAACTCTGCAACACAACAACTTTTTGTAAGTGGTGATGTAGGCCTAACTGGAGTCTTCTTCAGGAGACAGAGGCTGAATAAACCTCTCCCTGTATTTCATGATGACAGCCCCCTTTGTGAGACTCGCTGGCAGCAGGTCCTTTCATATGTGGGCAATGCATGTGATTTCGCAACTGTCACTGCCTTCCTCTCTCTCTCTCTCTCTTTTTTTTTTATCTCTGCCTCTTTTTTCTCTCTCACAGCAAAGACATACAGCTCCTGTCAGGCAAATGAAAAGATACATAAAGGCAACAAATGAAAAGATGCTCAGTGGCGGGGCAGCAGCATGAGTAACGGGATGGATGATGGCACTGCCCAAGCCTGAGTAACCGAGAGAGCTGATATCAATCAAGGAGGTCAGAGACGTTATACCTTGGCGTCTGATAAAAACGAACATATCAGAGGTTGAAGAGAGGCCGAGATAAATGGCAGAGATAAGGCGTAATGGCACTCCTGATGGGTTATCATCAGGCTGAGATGGAGTGGAGCAGAGGCATACTCTAATATCTCGGGGGAGGTTTGAATGAGAAGGATATTATTGGTATTGATTCTTGTGAAAGATGGAGCAAAAACACCACTGTCAGGTACAGAGGATTTGTTAATGATTGGACCTAGACAAATTGTTAAAAAATCCTGCTAGAATGTTGGAATGTTGCACTTTTATGTTGAAGCAGACCTAATCCTGGTAAAAACACTACGGTCAGGTTATGCTTATGTTATGAATAATACATAATGCTTGTTTTCACATTTTGTCAAAAATGTGACCAGTCATGCTTTGGGAGACATGTTTAAAGGTCTCATTCCGATGTATTTTCATTGTTTTCTATCACAGGCAAATACAGACTACAGGGGTAGGAGAGCATTTTGAAGTTGAGCATGCAAGTGCAACTTGGGCTGACCTATGGTAATGTAAGAAAATCAAGTATTAAACGGTTTATTTTGGAAGGAGACCTTTAATCTAAGGTCCTATTTACACTGCAGGTCTTGTTGCCTATATCCATTTTTTTTACCTTCTGTTTACACGTTTTTTTTTATTGTAACCCATATCCGATTTACGTGTATACACTTAGCAATGAGGGGTTGATACACCACACAGTGGGCAAGATGGACGACCGCAAAATGTGCTTAATGCTAGCTCTGTGATCATAAAATAAATAATAAATAATTGTCATAGGCCAAGCTCATGGTCAGATTCACTGTCCTCCAATCAGAGCACACACAAACAGGTCAGAACACACACCTTACAGAACTCTTTTATGATAATCATTATACTTTCTTATACTTTTATTACACTTATTATAATTTCTTTATTTTTCCTTTTGCGTGCATATTTCCCACAAAACGTTATTAAACCACGATGAAGTACTAAATTGTCTCAAATCTCGGATCTCAAAATACCTGAATGCATGCGTTTTTTTCCTGTTTACACGATCATGGAACAGATCTGATCTGTGTCACATATGAGCAAAAAATCTCAATTGGGTGACATTTAACTGGCAGTGTAAATGATTACATTATTGTTTAAAGCATTTTTTTAATCTGTTTTATTGGTTCATTCTAAAATGCACAAAGACTCCACGTGTGTTGTCAAGCCTCTGATCAAGGTCACCGTTCTCGTTTTCGGAAGCGGACCGACTGTCTCTGTATTCTCTGAGTCCCCCCAGAGACTCAGGCTGCACGCTTTGACGGGCAGATCCTTCCTCGACCCGAAAGGGCACTTCAGAGAGCGCGCAGGCAGAATGGACGATTCACTTTGCCCGCCTCTGAAGTCTGTGAAGGTAGTTGCCAACTTAACGCTCCCTTCTCTCTCTCCTTCCCCCTCTCTCTCTCTTAGGCTTTCCATATCAAGTACAGAGGGGATGCCCTGCACCTGCCTCTTTCTCTCCTGCGTCTGCCTGCCCCTGAGCAGAGGTGAGGGAAAGACAAGTATTTCAGCCTAATTTCGCACTCTCTCAACCTCTCACTCCCTCACTCACCTTCTGTCTCCCTCATTTCCACTGCACTCCTCCCCATCCCTGTCTCTCAGTGTTTTCAGTGCTTGCCTTATTTCTAGTGGGACCTATGTGAGGGCCTGGCCATTTTTCTACTAATGTCATCATTTCTGCGTCATGTTGAGAAAGCATCAATATGCATTAAGTAGTTCCTCTCCAACTACACACACACACACACACACACACACATTCTTTCTCCTTTCCTTCATCCTTTTCTTCCAGTGGTGTAATTGCTCTATGTATTGTAGTTAAACGTTAATTAAAGTGCACTGAAGAGGCTCCAAAATGAGAGGCTTGCATGAAGAAATCAACCGTTTCTTTTGTTTCATTGGCGGTTTTCATCTGCATTGTCCCAGCGGAAATGAGGGGGGCTGCGCTTGCAGACTAAAAATGTAAAGAAAAAAAAGAAGAAAAGAAAAAGAGGATGAGGAAAGGAGGGGGATTTTCATCCCGCCAAGACAAACGTGACATCCTCCTGAAAAAGCTCATTAATTCCCTATTGCTAATGAAGACCAATCAGCAGGAATGACCTGGCAATAGATCTCAATCACGCCGCAAACCCACTCTAATCAATTCCTGCCGGACAACCAGGGCCCTCAGACGCCCACCGGCACAGCTCACAGCACAGCAGACTGAGGAGACGAGAAGAGCAGGGCGAAGAAAGCTCTGGGATTTCAGCGAAAATGGAACACAGATGGGTAATCTCAAGTAATTTCTCATTTACAGTGGAGCCAGTTCAGTGCCCAAAATAGTTATTGTTATTATATATTTCTTTCTTTTTTTTTTTTTCAAGTGAGTTTTATAAAATAAGAAATTGAGGAGTCGGGAAGATGAATGAAGGCTCTTTGTCATGGATGGACAGCCTGTGGTAAATTCACTTCAGAGGCGCCACCAGCCCCTTGAACCCTGGGTGAACATGCGGAGCGCCTCATTATGGTGTGGCTTCACTGACAGGGCCCTGCGGTGTGAGTATCATGCCACTCACTCAACCGCCTTGCCCATCCCCCTCCTCCCCTTCTGCTAAACTTGCCGAGGTCTGTCCGCCTTCAGAAGTTAGAGGCTGTGTGTGTGTATGTGTGTGTGTGTGTGGGTGCGTGTGGTGGGGGTAAATGTTGGTGGTGTGTGTCAGGAGAAGATGGTGGGGTAGTGATGGTGTTGAGGTGTGTGTGTAGGGGAGGGGGGTGTGGTGTATGTGTGGCACGGTTGCAAAAATGGATTAGGCAGCAGCTCTGTCTCTGGCTAAGTGGATTAGTAGCAGGTAAAACCCTCCTCTGCACCTTGCCGCAGCCGTGGTGTCAGCGATCCTCCCGCGTGGCCTGTGCTCTCCCTCTCCCGAGCGCCATCTGCCATTCCTGCCGTGACGGATGGAGCCGTGAGCGAGTCCTGCAGGCGCCGCTCTCCTCTCCTCTTCTCATGGTAAGCCAACAGAGCAGTGGGCTCAGCAGTGGTCAGATCAGCCCTCACCCCACCCGAACGAGGGAACATCCGACCAACCCCACACCCACCATCTCTCGCCCACTCCGTCTTAATCGCATGCGCTATCGACTGGCCAGCCAAGCAGGGCCATTACTCAACACCAGGGAAACGACTTACCATTGACTGAGAAGGTTACCTACCTGGGGTGCAGTGTGGAATAAAAATGTATTACAGCACTGGACTAAATGGACTTTAAGCTGATGTGAGGCATTTTTACAGTTAAATTTAAAGGTCTATGCTGAGGACATACAGGTTGCAGCTGTGATTGATATTACACAGTATCCATCACAGAGATGCCGCTCCATATGATGTGTATAGGACCATATACGCAGTTGACTTGATGTTAATTGTATATGTGGTGTTTTATGGGTGTGAGTAGACGCAGTTCTGTTCTGTGGTTGTGCACCATTTGTAGCAGTACATAACATTCTACAGGACAGCAATGTGATTCTACCAGCCTACGACAAGAAAGAGGCCAAATTCATCAGGCACTAATTACTGTAAATAAATGTTGTTTTTTATCTTACTTGCTACTTTGATATTTTACCAGCAATTTGGCTAGAGGCCCGTGTTAGCTTCCACCCCTCATACACAGAAAGAGATTACTAATTTTCTACAATGAGTACTCATTTCTTGTGCACTTAATGACACAGCTCATGTGGCTCGATATGCCAAAAGCACCATTTGCAGTCATGCACCACATTAATGCCACTGTGTTGTAAACACACACACACACACACACACACACAAACAGACATACACACAGAGACTTGGTCTACAAGATGATAAGGAACAGAATGTCACCCTGAACACTAACAGGATTGTGTCTGCTGAAGCGTAACTCTGGTCTGTTGCGACCATATGTGTGCATAAGTGTGAGCGAGTGTGTGTGAATGAGAGAGACAGACAGACAGAGAGGGAAAGAGAGGGGACCGGAATGGAGAGCAAGCGATGGAATATAAGATAGAATGGAGGAGGAATTGCAAGAGCAAGAAATGGAGGGAATGCAGGAGAGAAAGCCAGAGAGAGAAAGTGAGAGAGAGAGAGAAAGAGAGAGAGAAATAGAACTGTGTCTGTGTAGTGAAGGCAGGCAAAATAGAACTAGAACTTGAAATAATGGATGCCTTCTCTACTGTCGCATTCTACCTCCGTAGTATAAATCAAAGACAGTAAATGAACTCGATAGTTCAAAGAATACTTTCACAGTGGATTCCTCTCCATGGATCTGAGAGTGGATCAGGCAGTCATCACGGCGAGAGGGTCTCAGCCAGGAAGGGAGGGAAAAGACACCCAATGACAGGCTTTGATGTGATGCCGTTTTTCAGATGCTAAAAATGGTTGAAATAAATAAGCCATTTCATATTCTGAATAAAAGTCGACTCTGATGTATTTGGGAAGTGAGAGGAAGTCACAAAGCAAGCTGGGAGATAGATAGAGAGAGAGAAAGAGAGATGGGAAACGGGAGAAAGAGAGTGACAGGATATTTTGCCCACCATGGATAGAATGCTGAGCTTGTTAGTGTGAAAAATGCACCTCCTTTTCTCCTATTTTCACCTCCCTCTTCCCTCCCCCTTTCTCTCTCTCTCTCTCTGAAGATTTTTTCAATTCTGCTACTGTCCCTCCAGTGCCAGTCCACCTTGCAGGTCCAGCAGCGACAGCCGTGAACAACGGTCATGTCAGTCTTGGCGTGAGGCTTTTGTGCTCGCATCCAACAAGCCATTCAGCGCCCATCAATGAGGCCCATGTGGGGACAATGGCGCCCGGGGCCTCTGGAGGTGATCACCGAGCCTGATAGGCGAGGACAGCAAGGGGCCGAGAGAGATGGGCACGATGTCACTGAGTGGGCCCTTCACGCCAACGTCCCCCTATTGTTCCTTATCAGTGTAGCATCCTCCAGGAAATCCGCTAGGATATGACAAATGGATAATGGAGGACGGTGAGCACGCTAGTGAAATGATGGCAGTGTCAGTGGTGTGTGTGTGTGTGTGTGTGTGCATATGTCCTTAAATGGAAACACCAGCACACTTGGACCAAGATTTGAGTGGAAATGGTTGTTGAATACTGTCAGCTGTCAAAAAAATGAAACAAATCTGTGCTACCTGGGTGGAGATTTCACGATGGCTGTGAGCCTGCCAAGGCAACTAATAAGCTCAGTGATGTGGGCAAACGTTTTTGTGCCACTGCATAGGCTACACACCACTTTCTAACCACCAGGCAACATAGCCAAGAACCTCACAACCCAACACTATTCCTGGTAAACTCAGTAGTGGTATAAATGTAATGTAAAATGTAAGGACTTCAATGTCCTTCTGTTAAAAGCATCAAAGAATCAGTAGGCAATTTTGTATGTGTTTACAAAATAATTGTATTTTCATAATAAAATGGCTATTACTGAGAATTGGTGTGGGTGATTTAAATCGTAAATATTTTTGAGCATATTAAGGATAGGGTATTATCACACTGCAGCAGGTTCATGTCTTGTTCTCAAGTCTCGTGGGAGATAATTGTTGCCGTAAGAACAGTGTACACACACTGTTGAGAGAGTGGGTTACCACAGCTAAAATGCATTTGAATCAAATCATATATTTTTAATGTCAGACCATTCCATTAATTTGGTTATTGATTATATCCATTTTGAATTTGACAATTCTACATATTTATTTTGAAATTTGAAGCACACATAAGTGAGGGAGAGGGAGTTAGAGGAGAAAGGAGGAAGAGGGAGCTGATAGCCACGGAGTTTGGATAACTGGGGGCTACAGAGTAAGTATATGTATTTGCAGGTAGTAAATGTATTTGCATTACCATATTTTGACTGATACACTTCAGTAGGAGCAGTCTACATTACCTCCACACAGATAGTAGTCGTTTCACTCTTGGAATGGCATTTTCTCACTTCACTTGTCACTTGACATAATTTGTTGCTGCAGTTCTGAGAATTCCACCGTTAGCTAGCCCAATCTCTCCTCTGTCTCAGTGCCAGTACTACTGAGCTCGAGGTGTAGTTCAGTAGGAGCAAGACGACCGTGCAGCTGCAGTGTTAGAAGATAGGGATGGACTGCGATGATTGAACGCATTATCAGTATTATATTATAGTCTTGTTAATATTGACATGATCATTTGAACAGTTAACCAAATCCTTTTGAGACAAAAAGAGAAATAAAAAACGACTTTTACAAGCGCAGCGGAAATCACCATAGGTATATTACAGTCCTAAAAAGTCCTATAATATATTAGGATCTAAAAATTATGTCTCTACATCAATACTGAGTGAACTGTTTTGTTCATAAGGCATATGGGTATGTTGCATGGTGGGTAGAAACGGGTGTTTAGCCTTTTCGGTGGCACAAAAGTGCTTTTTGCTTTGATGTTAGCTACTTTGATGTGCCCACATCAGTGAGTTTATTAACTCGCTCGCTCGGCTCGCTGCTGCTTCGATATCTCCAACCAGGTAGCACCGATTTGTCTTTTTGACAACTGACCATAATCAACGACCTTTAACACTGGAACATCTGTGCTGGAATTTCCCCTTAACATCAATTGTGAGAATATATCTGCACACTCACTACTAGTATATGACTACATAGACTACAAAGACTGGAAGAAAACAAAAATGATTTAAAATAATTTTACTTCTTCCGGAGTATACAGGTGTATTCTAACAATGCCTGCTGTTCGCTGTGCATATTGTAAAATGATGGTGTGCTATTGTTGCTTTTTTACCTTTGGTGAGTAATTTCACCATCGAGAGATCCAAGAGCCTCCCTGAGAGCCGAGGAAGCAATCTGCTCGAGGAGGGGGCCCTAAGGAAAAGTATTTTGTCACCCTTAAGTATTCTGACAGAGCAGGACAGCGCTCCTCGGAGCGAGATGAGGGCACCTTCAGCCTGCAGACGACTCAGATTGTCAGTTTCAAAACCTGAGCCATTTCCATCACAGCAGTCCACTGGCAGCTGGCTGTCATAGCTCTCCATTAGCAATCACAGAAGACTGCTGTGGCGCACCTGATGGACTAACTCCACGGGGCGACTTTCCTGCACGAAGAACATTTATGATAAGAGGTAGGTGCACAGTAGGCAGCTCCCAACAGAACTCACTGTGCTGTTCAATGCCTCGAAGGCTCTGATTTCGAGTAAACGGCCAATCAATTTTTAACGCTAGGAAATCAATATTCAATCTCTGAATGCTTGTTTTGAGTCGGAAAGGCGTGCGCTGTGTAAGAGAAACCAGAGGGCAATCCGACCATCTTTTCACATTACAGTCTTCGGTTTCCACCCCCTCTATCTTCCCTTTCTTTCTCTCTAAAACCCGGGGTTGTTCTCTCCTAAGCCTCCAAGTACAAAGCTCCAGCTTCATCATAGCGCAGCCACTGTCAGCAATGGGATATATATATATATATATATATATATATATAGAGAGAGAGAGAGAGAGAGAGAGAGAGAGAGAGAGATGGAATGCTGCAACACACACACAACACACATACACACACAAATCCCTATGCCTACAAATGCCTACTCCCCCATTTGAGTGAAATAGGCATTTTACACTAACTGCTGTGCTGTTCACTGTTTTTTGCCTTTAATTATGTTTTTTTTCTGAGGCTGGATTACAGGTTACACTCGAGTCCTTGGACGCCCGTTGCCACATGACCCCCGCATGCAGCAATGTGTTCCGCAAGGCTGTTTGCAGCCAGAAATGAAAGTACCCTTTTTCAATCTCCTCTCCTTTCTCTCGCTCTCTTTGCCATTGAGCCTGGTTCAGAAGCCATGCCTCTCTCTTGTGCATATGCCCGAGTCCCTCTCCCTTCTCTGTCCTTCTCTGCCTCCCCAGGAGCATTAGCAGAGGACCTTTGGTGTGGAAGGCAATCCCATTAGTGCAATAGGGAATAGCACAGCACTGATAAGGTGCTGCCACTGCTGCTGCTGGTGGTGGGAGGTGGGGGTATTTTTGCAGAGAAAAAGGGGGACAGCCGAGTCCCCATTGGCTGAGGTTTCTGCTTAAACCACGGGCAAACGCTCCACTGAGCTTTTCTACCCATCAGTTCTGGGAGAATTAGGTCTGCTAGTGAGGTGTGTGTGTGTGTGTGTGTGT
>JAGFZM010000019.1:246224-373488 GCA_017657215.1 Limnothrissa miodon
GACCGCAGCAAACGGCGCCCCAGCCGCTCTTGGACGCATCGGTGGTCACCGTCATGCGTCTGGCTATAGCGCCCAGAGCGCCGCCTTTGGTGAAGGACGACGGCCTGCGCCAATGCGCGAGGGCTAGCCACATGCGTCTGGACACTAAGATCCGACGGGCGGGGTTCGACCTGGAGGATACACCTAGTTCCGCTAAGGTAAGCTGCAGCGGGCGTAAGTGTAAGAGGCCGAGTGGGACAGCGCCGCCTGCGGCGCATAAGAGGCCCGTCAGTCTGAGACACAGCCTGGCCGAAACGCAGGCACCTAGTCTGAAGTGGCGTAGACACGCCCTGACGTCCTGAAGCCTCTTCGGTGTGAGCGTCGCTCTCATTGAGCGTGAGTTCAGCCTCACGCCCAAGAACTCGACCTCCTGAGAGGGAGAGAGCATGCACTTGCTTAGGTTCACTAAGAAACCCAGACTGTGCAGGTGACACAAAACAGTGTGAGCCTGTGACGTTAGGAGCTGTCTGGAACCTGCCAGCAGCATCCAGTCGTCCAAGTAATTGAGGAGTCTGATCCCCTGAGCGCGTAGAGGAGCGATCGCCGCCTCCACGCACTTGGTGAAGCACCGAGGTGCTAGAGATAGACCGAAGGGAAGGGCTGTGTACTCGTAAGCCCTGCCCTCGAAGGCGAAGCGTAGAAAACGCCTGTGCCTTGGGACTATACTTATGTGAAAATAGGCGTCCTGAAGGTCTATGGTGACCATGTAATCCCCCTGGCGGACTGACTCCGCCACCATGCGCCCCGTGAGCATGCGAAAGGTGAGAGGTTTGAGCGAAGCATTGAGCGCTCTGAGGTCTACTGTAGCGACATGCGCGCGCGAGCGTCGGATCTACGCGCTGAATAGCGCCCTTTCTCAGGAGATCGCAAAGCTCTTGTCTGAGAGCAGGGGCCCTGGAGGAGGGCACCACTGACTCCATGACACCTCTGAAGGGTGGGGGTGGCCACCTGAACTGCAGTTGATAGCCCTTCAACACTGTTGACAGGACCCAACGTGACGTTGTGCACATCGCCCAATTCTGCTGGAGCAGAGCGGCGGAATGAGGAGGCAGCAAGGACAAACAAAGTGCTATGCTTCCTCCGAGTGGCACTGGGGGGGCCGAGGTCAAAGACTGAGGCTGTCCGCGAAGCTGAAGAGCGTCCGACTGACAGATCAGAGACCTGACGTAGTGTGGGGGCTGAGGGCAGGTTAGCCGTGTGTGAGACCGCTGGGCGCTCACGCGTGGCTGATGAGCCGTGCGCATCACTCGCGACGCCCCGTGGGGTGGCCGACCCTGCGTGCACGTCAGCGAAATCCGATGTCGGTGAGCTGCGCGCTTCACCTGCGACACCCCGTAGGGCGGCCAACGTGGAGCGCGTGTCAGCGACGTTGGTGGTCGGCGAGCTGCGCACTGCACCTGCGACGCCCCGTGGGGCGGCCGACCTGGAGTGCGCGTCGGTGACGACCTCGAAGAGGGGGGAGAAGTTACCCGTCTGGCCAAGGGCAGACGTGTCAGACTGGACAGACAGTTCTGCTCGTATCTGGGCGATGAATCGACCGACAGAAGCGGCGAGAGAGGACGGGGAGGACTTCTCGACCGTGAACGACTCCGAAGCGCCGCATGCCCACTGCTCGGAGGCGAGAGGGACAGAGGACGCGGAGATCGTGACACTAGCAGAGGCCTCGGCGCCACCTGGGCACCATCGAGGCGTGATATCACGCGCGGCGCATAGCGCGGGGCGTGTGTCAGCTGAACGTGCGGCGGAGACCGCATCGGTCCCCCAGTGCCCGATAGCGCTGACAGAACGGAGAGCGTCCTCCGGCCTGGGCCGGGGCTCATAGTGAAACATTGCCCCAGAGGGCGATAGTGTGTGTGCGGAGTGCTTGTGAACAAGGCAAACTCAGCGCCCCGTAAGGGGGTGAGATCAGAGAGGACCGCCGAAGCGGGGGGGAACGCTCCGAGCTGGGGACTGCAGAGTGAGGACCCGTGCCTTTGAGGCTTGGAGGGGAGCTCGGGAGGCGATGTCCAGGTGGTGGCAGAGGCTGGTGCTAAACAGCCAGCGACCGCATCTTCAACGCGAGGAAGCTGCATGAGGCCGGTGGCGCCCGCTCCGTCCATCGCGTAAAATGCCGCGTCGGCCACAACCGTGGGGTGAGCAGGGAGAGCGTCCGGAGAGGGAAGCGCGCCGAAGAAGGGGTCGAAACGCTCTCCCGGACAGTGCTGAGGCAGAGGCAGGCCTAGCCTGCTAGCCGCCTGTGTAGCCAACGAAGCTAGCTCAGAAGCTAACTGGGCGGCGTGGGTCTTCAATATAGGTGGCAGGTCTTCAACAGTAGTGTAGCCTTTAGAGGAGAGGAAGGAAGCAAGCTCCTCCTCATCCACAGCTTCGATAACCGGGTCATCATCGTCGCCCTGAAGCGGCGTGGTAGCCGCGCGGGCAAAGGCAGCGTCGATAGAGCTAGCAGGGCTAGCCTGGTGGGCCGCGGTTAGCTGGCTAGCTGGTAGCAAGCTAGCCGCTGAGAAGCTAACCGATGGTCCGAGTAGCCACTGAAGACCGATCGATTAGCCCAACCGGGTGCGGGGACGCCGGGGGAAAATCGATAGACTGGCGGGTAGCGAGAGCACTAGTGCCAACGGGGGTAGAGCCCGCCCCTGAAACACCAGTGGAACCCACAAAGAATGCCGCTCTGTTGGCGATAGCCGTAGGGGAGAGGCGTTCGCAAGCCGAGCAAAGATCTGGCCGCGAAAAAGCGAGCATAGCATGCTCGCTCCCCATACAGATAAAACAGATAGCATGGCGGTCAGAGGTTGCCATGGGACGATCACAGTTGGTGCAACGACGAGTAGCCATCTTGCGTCTCGGGGTACCAGAAGTCAGGGACCGGTGTGAGCACTTGGAGCAAGACGGAAATCCCTCGGAGAGCTTTGAAAAAAGCTTTTGTGGTGGGCTTTCAAAAAAGCCGTTGGTTTTAGAAATATTTGCGAAAGCAAACGAAAAGGCGACTCAGAAACACATGCAGTAGGCGAGGTGAAAGAGGCAAAGAGGGCCTGAAGCGTAAATTTTCACAGTGTGTGTGTGTGTGTGTAGTCTGCTCATGTTCATGCAGTTTGTATATTTGATTGTCAGTGTGCAGGATATTCCTGATAACAAGTGTGTGATGTAGGGGCCAGTGAAGTGAAGACATAGAAGATCTACTATGTGGGTTGTGGATGGACTATAATCTCCACATGGACATATTGTGTGAGGCAATGAAAATTCGCTGCGAGGAATGCAATGTGTGAACACTATGTGTGAGTGTGCGTCTTTAGTTTTTATCACTCTTCACAGAACGATACCCCGAACTTGCCATCTAACCAGGGCTCAGAAGTGTGTGTGTTTGTCAGTATATTATGTGTGTGTGTGTATGTGTGTGTGTGAGAGAGAGAGTGTGTGTGTGAGAGAGAGAGAGAGAGAGAGGAAGAGGAACACAGTGAGGCTGTAAGAGAAGAATGTATGTATATGTAATGTGTTTTGCACCAAAAATACAGGAAAATAAAAAAATAATGCTTCTGTGTGTGACAGAGAAAAGAATCTGATAGTCAAAGTGAGAAAAGACCTGGGTTAATCATGCAGGAAAAATGACAGTCAATGTGTGTGTGTGTGTGTGTGTGTGGATCTTATCCACTGTAAGTGAACGTGAATTTTGTCTCTACTGTAAAAGTGAATTTAATTGTGTCTGCTGCACAGCCAATGGAGGGGGGAACCCCTTGACTAACAGCATTAGCAGGGCACCCGTGGGACCTGGCTGCACGAAGCAGCCCCAAATGAAGGGCTAATTATGAATCCGACCTTCTTTCCTCTTCCACTTCCACTCCTTCTCCCACACTTCACGTCATCTGCATGTTTCTGAAGCCCCTCCAATTATCAGTACAGCAAAGGCCCAACTACTGCAGTTTCCACTACCAGAGGGGGCATTTTTACTGAGAGGGTAAAGGGAGGGGGGTATAGGGTGGAGAGATGGAGAGAAAGAAAGGAGAGAGGGAAGGTGGAGGGAAATGGGGGAGGCAGGCAAAGTAGGTTGAAATTAATGAGTTAAATTAGCAACTCTCTCTCTCTCTCTCTCTGCAGGATCCTGGAACTGAAGGGTGGAATTAGCATCACTACACAGGGCATAATGCATAAGTTTGCCTTGCAGCCTCTCAGTGCTGTGAGCGCAAAGTGGCTGGTTGCATTACGCCCTACATTTCTCCTACGTTTCCCCTTAAAATCCCTTAAAACGCTGAGCTGCATCTCATGCTGCCCACCACACACACACACACATACACACACACACACACAAAGCACCAGTGAGAGGGACAAAGGCAATAGTACTGCTAGGTTCAGCAAGATCGCATGAGCAAGCTTAATAATGCGTGATTTAGTGGGCCGCTGAAAGATTGCTCAACCAACAGCATGTGAAAATACAGGATGACAGACTGTGAGGATTCCAGGGTAAATGACACATTGACAAGCCATTTCTGGGATGTGTGTGTGAGGGTGGGTGGGTGTAATCTTAAAGCAGGATTTCTAGTTGCCAGTTAATTTCCAACATCACACAAGCAAAATCAGCGATCTCAGAGGTGACTCCTGTCATGCACCAGCCATGGCTGACTTGGAAGGTGAAAGCTGTAGCCTGGCAACAATTACATTTCCCCACCACCACACCATTTGTGGGAAGATTGGGGGTTAATTGTGTAGTCCTGGCATTCATTAACCTTCACAAAGAACTTAACTATCTACTTACACACTCCTGTGTGTTCCGCGCTCCTTGACATCCCCCGTCATTTTGTTTTGAAAGGGTCTAATTATAAGGCTTTGACTTTTTTTTCTTGGAGCGGAGTCTTGAACTGAGTGACAGTAAATCACACGTTTGCCCACCCTGACACAACACTGATGGCATCTTCCCAGTAAGAACAGCAAGAACGTTGAAAATTGTTGCCACTGTGGGTTTAATTGTTGGGTTTAAGTGTAACTAGCTTGTAATAAGAAGTATGCATTGCATGTATTATGGGTACTAAAAGGAATAACATCAAAGGTGACCTTTTTTAACATGTAGGATATGCAGTGAGAGTGAGTAATGTAGAGGTTTTTTTGTCATTAATCTTGGCAATAGCATAAAACTGTGTTGCTAACTGTGATCCCTTCTTTCCCATCCACACTCCATTGCCATTCTGAGCAGTTGTCTTCTTTTTAGATTAGGTCTATATGTAATTGGCAGACAGATATGATGGGTCTAACGCCTAAATGCCATCATACCATATATATCATGACACCACACAGCCCATCCCAATTATATATAATTTCATTCTTTTGATTGCTATGAAAGGACAATGGCATGTCATTGCTGATATTTAGCATCACTGCCATTTACTATATAATGTGTTGGCTTCAGAGGCCCCTGATATGTGTGTGTGACAAGATAATGTTTGTTTGATCGACCCATAGCTCTCCTATACACACACACACACACACGCACACTACACTTCACATCACAGTTCTAATGGCTGGTCATCCATTCGAATGAAAAAGGATCAGCATTACAAGAGATGCAATTTGTTCTGCTGCTCTTTATTGTTGTTGTTTTATTGTTGTTTTATGTTCCCTGGCTTTCTCGTGCCACTCCAGGGAAATCTGCCATGATCTCGCCAAAAAATGACACTCTAAATCATCTGTGTAATGGATAATAACACACGACTGTTTGGATTTTCTGTAGTAAAACAACAATATATGGCATTCATATTAGTTACCCCTTTTATGATCCTATCCAATGTGAAATGTAACCAGCAAGCAGGAGGAATATCACATAGACATGCGATGACTCCAACGTAAAAGAGGGAGACACTCATTACCTACAGTGTACTGCCATTCCCAAACATCTTTTCATTTCTTTTTGAACAATGGGTGTGGGAGGGGTCCTTTGTCTATGCAAGTTCTGACTGACAGTAGACACGGCTAATGACTGGTGCGACCTTTATAGTGCACAGTGAACTGGATTAAGGATAATGCCATTTGCTGTGGTTCCACCTGCCATCCATCAGGTCCCTCGACTGATGACAATGTCTAAATAATGAGCAGGGCCAACAAGCCCCATCACCGGCCACAAAAAATGCACAAAAAAGGGATGCGTTAGGGCCGGGGCATGGGTGAGAAAATAAAGGCAATCAGACAAAGGGAAGGATTGACAGAGCTTCCCCTAGATTAACAGGATGCATATTAACCTTCAATCACATCTAATTGCAGGGATACAGGACGCGGCTCTCAGCATGGGAGCGCCAATCGATGTATTGATCGCATAACCTGCCGTAGTCCTTCTAATCCAGCAAATCTTGTGCAGCCCCTGGAAGTGCTGTATTGAATATCCGAACGAGCTACCGGCACTGTTTAAGCATAATTTATGTAATGCGTCGGCCTGTGTCGGGATTCATTCTGGCAAGCATGCCCATGATTTCAGTGGATCAGTCGACCATTCTCCCATCAAGATATATTTAGCTGCAGAGCCCATTAAAGTCATGCCGCAGAAAAACTTCTGAGGCGCCGTGCAGCCCAGAGTGCTTTGTGATGCCAGGGGCCCACTGAGCCATGCTACTCATAAATATAGATGCCAGTGAAGGAAAGGTCTGTTATTTACCCATCAGGACGGAGGTGTATTTGTGTGTACCTGTGTGTGCTGCAGCTTGTGGAACTAACTGATGGCTGATGGGAAATGCATCCCATCACATCTCATCACATGCTTCTTCTGTTTCACTTTCTTTTGTGTTTCTTCTCTGAGTTTTTTTTTTATGCCGTGCTGTTGAGCGGTCTTATTGAGACTGTCGTTATGTACCCACGTCAAATCCAGGAAATCCAGCTAATCAAGATGTGCTTTCTCTATTCCTCTTTATTGAACCCGAGAGAATAACCCTCCCTTCACTCGCTGTAGACAAGATTCTGTGGACAGACACCTCCAAATGAACCCGCCGGGATCTCGGTTGGTTATTTAAACACAGCCCAAAATAATCTAAATCCACGAGCCCTACTCTAAAAACTCTGCCATCACTAGAGAAGGGAGGGGGGAGAGGGGAAGGACGGCATGGGATGAAAGGGCTATCATCCTCTACACTGGAAGCAAGACAGGGGGAAGCGAAATGAGTCCATTGTAGAGAGAATAAGAGAGAGAGAGAGAAAATGGGCCAGTTCCTTGGAAAGCGCTCTATTGTGCAGCTTAGGTTTTGCATGCTCTGCCATTTAAAATGCATTATGTGGATCTTTGTTATGCTAAGTGGCAAGTGATGCGACTGTTTTCATCATCCAGGAAGTGCTCCTCCTCCTTATCAGTGAGACAATGCTGGAGGTGCTGACGGTGGTGGCGGCAATGAGAAGAGGACCCTCCTCCTCTTCTCTCTTCCTCCACCCTCCCCACCTCCTTCTTTCCCCTCCTCTCCTGCTTCTTTGACATGGAATTCCCGTTTGATATCCTGGGTGCAGCAACAAGAGAGCCCTCACCATGCCATACTGTGCCACGCCATGACGCCAGCTACTTCATGAAATATGAAATAAGTCAACATCTTTTAAAAATGCACGAAAAATGCGCGACAGATGAAAATAAAAATAAATACACCCAAATACACCCATACACCCAAATCTGTCGTCTATGCCACGATTCAATGTTCAGAGTTTATGGCTTTAATTCATTTTTTTTATTCCTCCTTTGGAAATAACTCAGATAGCAAATGACTTTGGTATAATCCATAGCTGTGCTGAGGCTTGTTTGAGTATCTGTTCCTTCTTCTCTTTGTCCTTGTTCTCCGTCATACCAAAGCAAAGAGAGGCCTTGGGGTTCTACTTAATACTAAAGAGCTTTGCCAAGAAATCAAGTAGATGTTGTGAATCACTTGTGAATCAAAATGTGATTAGCATTGGAGGTCCGCTGGGGCCTATCTCTGTCTATACATCTCCCTACACGTCTGCTTCATCTCCACCTCTTTTTATTCCTCCTTTTCTTCATTCCTTCTTACTATCTCAGTCTCTTACAGTCTTCACTGAGAGACCTGTTTGAATAGAGTCAGCATTAGCGTTTCAGCTTCTTTTTGAATGATAACAGTATGAATAAACACTAAGTAGGTCCCGGTCCGCACACATGATATTGCACACACACACACACAGATATGCACCCTCCCCCCAACACACACACATACTTACATGCACACACACGCGCATGCACATACTTGAACCCATGCATGGGCACCAGCTAATTCTGTATTCATGAAATCTCTTTCTACCGGCAGCAGCCCCTAAGGAATAGTATACCACAGCATCACTGAAAAACCACTTATCATCGACAATTATAGGCACAGTCTAAAGCTAAAATACAACTAGCAAGAATAAGAAACCATATCGGGGAATATGATTACAACCACTCCACTCGAGCCGCCCAAATTGCCATATCAAATCTCTTCTGCTCTCTTTTTGCTATTCTCGCGAACACTTGGCCGTTCTTCTAGACTGTCCAGAAAGTGTCATTGAGTTCCCATGTTTCCCAATATTAGCACACTCTTATTAATTTAAGGCACAGAGAGAGAGATCAAGAACAAAAGAAAGAGGACAAGAGAGAGAGAGAGAGAAGGAGGAAGGAGAGAGAGATAGACAATCTCAGGTAAGTGCTTCACTCCTGCCTTCGTCCACATTGTTCATCTGACACACTTAGCCCCGTCATATGGCAGTGGTGATGGATGGCCAACCAACGAGGGTTTCTCCTCTCCAGACTGTTATTGCTAACACCTCTGCTGCAGCCCTCAGTGGGGTTACACACAGGATGCTCACTGTCGCTGGGGAAACAGCTGCTACTCTAAGCCAAAGGGAGGGTAACAGCTATTAAGTTGGGTTTGGTGGCAGGACACCATAGATAGCCCAACACATGTTTTCAAAAGCTGTACTTTATTCCAGGAGTTTTTTTAGCTTCCATTTTTTGTCATGATGTACACTTTAGATTGATCAGACCATGACATAACACCAAGGCAATAATGAAGATAATTAGCATAGAAATTGCATTGTTGCTCAGATTAGCACAACACTGAGTCTCCCTTCCATTCCTGTCCTGTCAGAGAATTACAACATTTGCATGTAAAGGCTTTGGAAGGATTTGAAAGAGCAGACATGTGTTATTGAGCAGACATGAGTTATATATATTTAATAAAGGTATCAAGAGTGTGTAAACTATTCTTGTTTTTTTTTCAGTTTGTTTATATATATATTCTGAATTCTGTCTTTAAGGTAAAGGTTTGTAAAGCTATAATATTATAAAGCTCCAGGGGTGAAGATATCCCAAGTACCTCGGACCAAAGTACTGTAGCTCTTAAAGTTTGACCAAGTTTCATTGCTCATGTGTCAGTGACCCTAAAACCGTAAACAGAAACTTGCTGCCAAGAAAACTCTCACCCATTTTGTATAGTATACACTGCACAATGGTTGCTGAGGGCTCTTTGGATCAATCTTCTTTAGACCTACTGTACATGTATGTGCCATGCAGGCTAACAGAGGGAACCTTGACCCAAAGCTACTGTGTTAAAACTCAAGTTCGTCTACATGGCTAGTGAGTTACACAATGCCAAGTGTTTCAGGGGAAAAGGAAACACAAATCTAAAATCTCAGGTACTGAAAAGAAAAAGAAGACGGCCTCATTTTCAGCTTATGCAGTCCATCAGACATGGACGATGAACCATTGATTGAACTATGTGCTGTAGATCCAAATGGCTATAATACCTGATGGCCAGTGCAACTGGAATAAGCATTTGTTCTTGGCTCTTAGGGAGAGGGAGAGCATGTGTTACATTGTTGAGGAAGTTTGGTGAAAAACTTTTTCTCTTTGACTTCATCTCCAGGAGAGGACAAGCGGAGTTTGCTTCCGAGAGCAGGAGAGCAGAGAGGCACGCAGTGACAGTAGCAAAGCCAACATTTGGTTCCCTTTGCTAACATGCCAGCGCTGACATTTAGGTGACCCTCCGTGTTCCCTTCATCTTTTGGAAAACAGGGTTTTTTTGTCTTTCTCTCAGACCTGTGGTGCCACTGAGCAAACCCTCCTCATTACACACACACACACACACCGATACCCATAAACCACGCACTCACCACACACACATTCAGCCATAAAGCTGTATCCAGAGAGAGAGAATAGACTTCCTGTCAGCCCCTAGACCAAGAAAAATGGCTTAAATGTTACAGTAAAATGACAGAGGATAATTTTGTGCAGCATACACCCCAAGTCTGTATTCTTTTTGAAGTTAAGGACAGAGTAGCGTAAGGACAGAACCAGATCTGACTTATTTTAGTGACTTACAGGTTCTTGTTTTCAATGGAAATGTCAAGGAGAGGGCTTCTGTTTTGTTCAAAGTCACATTCTCCTCTAATATGGTGGTAATAGAGCAGTGCGGCAGTGTGCGGTGGCTTCTCTTCCCTCCATTTGTGAAGTAGGCTACAACAATGCTCCAAACCTGATTCCTAGCTCCGGAGGGGGAAAAATGCTAAAAGGGCTGCAAGAAAATAGGAAAGGAGCAGGCCACAATCCAGTAAATTAGGGCAAAAAAGAAGCAGGTCTCGGAGCACTTGACAGGCAGTTACCACCTGAAATATCCCAGTTGCTCTGACCTGCACTGTCCACTGCGCCAGTACGCTTTCACTAATAACAAAGAGGCTCGTCAGAGTGTCACGGTGAAAGGTACAGATTGCTCCTGAAAGGCATCCTCTGCAAGCAGGCCAGCCTGCGACGGCTCAGTCACACACAACATTAAATTAGCTTTCATAAAATAGGATGGTGTGTGTGTGTGTGTATTTGTGTCATACTATATGTAGGTCCTTACAAACTGTGTGTGTGTTTCTAAGTATGTGTGTGTGTGTGTGTGGCATTGTGATTGCGATGTTTTATGTGTGTGTGAGTGTGTGTGTGTGTGTGTGTGTGTGTGAAACATAGAGTGTGGATGTGCAATGTATCCTATTACTACAAGGTTAAACTGAAAGCTCATACATTCTTGAAATCAGAATTCACAGCACGTCAGATACTGTAGATGGGAGGCCAAAAAACACATCACAGCACTATTGTAAAATTCTGCTGACTCTCAGTCTAAGTGTTTTTTTTTCCAGACATGGCGACACAAAGCAACTGAGAAATAGCTTGCAGCTTGTTTAATGTTGTCCACAGTTAACAAATGCCAAACTCTAAAATAAGAAAAGGCTCCGTTGGCAACGTAGATCCCACAACCATCCCATCAACTACTAAGTGCGATGTGTGAATGTTATCAGGCTGAATAATCTTGCGCTGTTGTGGGATTTCTTAAAGTGCTTGTGTGGCAGTGGGAAGAGAAAGTCCTTCCCCAGTCCTGCTAATTAGCTTCTGTGTGAACAAAGATATACTTTGGTTCGGCTCAGATACCACTGACTTCCACACATAGAAATACATTACAGATCATTAAATCAGAGGCATTGAACACTGATGCAATCTGCATCCATCAATTCTGTGCATTACAAAAATAATTAATAGGTACCATTCGGTCCAAAAACAGTGATGAGTTGAAAAGAAGTGATGCAATGTTAAAAGGGTGTGTGTATATCTGACACGCTATCTAATTAGCAATCTAATTAGGAAAAACAGTGGCTCAGTTATTTAGGCTGCCATTTTCCTCGTCTTGCTATCGCATTCGCCCTTACTGGACTTTGTGGAAGCACCCAATGGATTGTTTTTGTGTGACTTACTATCATTATATTGGGCCCCTGGGAAATGGTCTGGTTGTGTCTTTTTCTGAGTCGCTGCTTTCAAGGCCATGAAATTGTCTCAAAAGGCTGAGGGCTGGAGCTGAAGCTGGGACAGGGGCTTTGGCTGCAGCACAGCACAGGCTTGGGGGGCTGTCTTACTTTGAGAAAGTGCAGTGCACTGCAGCTCTCATCCCCGCTCTCTCGCTCTCTTTGGTCCTGCGCTGCCAGCATGCTTGTTTTTGATCAGGCATCGCCACTGGAGCAACCCCTGACAGCTACACAGAGAGCCTGCTTCGAGGGTTAAGAAAAAAGGGGCATCATTAACATAATGCATCCATGACAGATTTGTCCTCCCATGAAGTAAAGGTCCTCTCCCAACGGCTATGTTCTCCTCGCATTGTTATCTCATCATCTCGATGTATCCTAGAATGTGCCCAGAATCGTAAGCGCAACTTGACTTAACAACACTAAACTGGGTCAAATTAGAATAGGCCTCTCAGTTTCATGTTTTTATTTTTCTTTGTTTTTAAGCTAATCCATGTGCAAAGAGGTTGAGACGGCACAGTGGTAGTCTATTCAGGGATTCCATTCACAGTTGGCAATTTCTCAAGATTAATCTTCCGGAATTATATAGGAATGTCTGCCCTCTGAAATCCTCTCTCTCTTTCTCTCTTATCGATCCACTCGAGACTGAATGGCATCTTAATAACCGGGCTAATCTGGTGCGGGCATGGCAGCAGCTAAAGAGATGACCCCTCAGCCAGCAGAGAGTCTTCATCTCTACCTCCGAGCTATGAATAAATAAATAGTCGAAATGAAATGCTGTCGTTTGCCCCCCCCCCCCCCGATCTGAGAGTGTGTCCTTATCGCTCGATACAGGATGCGACGCAGTCAGATGGGAGATTATGCAGAATAATGTGCTGAAGACTTGCCCTGCAGGACTTTGTGTGTGTGTGTGTGTGTGTGTGTGTGTGACAGGGGTGTAAAGGGATACAATGATAAAGGGGAGGGAGGCCTTTCCTCTCAGGCTCTCCACCTGCCCCCCACTCCTGCCCTGCCGGTGGCCACTCTGCCCTTTCTCCCACCTCGCATGATTAATAGGCCCTTCTGGGCACCACACATGAGCACTCAGATAACTACCAATGGACGTGTAAAAGCATGAATACAATGGGACCTCAATGCTGTAACTCTAATGGGCTGCTGTTAACTGTCTAAACAGACAATATCAGCACTGCTCAGAGTTCAAAGGTGTGTGAACCTGACTTGAAGGACAGACTTTTCTTTGAAGAAGGTTGTTGTTCTTTAACTGCTAATTTTTTGCCCACTTTCCCAAATTCCCAAAATTATTAAAAAAAAAAAAAAAAAAAAAACCAGAAGCTTTGTCTTAAGCATCAGTGATGCATGGGTAAGATTAGACAACCCAGTGACTTGATCATCTAATGCTTTCAACCAATTTGACCAAAACATGAGGCACAAAGAATGCTTAACACCCAGTGATACCCATCACACTCTATGCCCTGCATTTTTTTCCATCAAAGAATTTAACAATAATGTACTGTTTAGGCTACAGTTGTCCTGAATTTTAGTCTTGGACTGTTTTTCCACAAAATTTCCATCTCTCTTGTCACATGTATTTTTGCTAGAAATATTTAAGTATTTATTTTAAAAGGGCAATAATTATTTAAACCAGCTCCACTGAACCCGACCAGAATATCATTAAATTCATTTTTGTGTGACTTGAAATTGCGGATGACCGAAGGTGACAGTGGCCGACTGCTCAATTTGGACTAGCCCTCGCATAACTGTTGAGTACACCATAACAAGCACTCACATGACATAATGAGAGATGACTGTCAGTGATTGGTGTGATTTGTAAGACCCAGTGAGGTGTGGGATGCATTTTAAAAGTAATGTGATTACACTATTATGTTACTTTTAGCAGTAATGCAGAAGGCATTAAAATAAGAGTAAGCTATTTTCAGTTCCTGGAATTTGGTTGAAGATTTACATTTACAAAATGAACTTACAAAAATAATTGATCAGCTGACATGCCAAAAATATTGTGGAATTTCAAGTCGTGCATTATTTTTTCTGCATTATTACACAGTAGGGGTCACAGGGAGAGCTTGCTGAACAGTGCCTAGTGGGCTAATATTTCAGCAGGTATCTTTATAGAACTCTCTTATTAGCCTATTCAGACATTAGCCATAATGAAAGCTTCTAACAGTGCAAAGGGAAAAATGAACATAATGTGGATTTCATATGTAATTTCATCACTAGACTTAGTAGCCCCATTGTGTATTTCTTTCAGTAAAGGTAACTCAAAAATAACACAGGAGTCATGTAAGTCATTCGAATTGTGTAATATAACAAATTGCTTTGAAATAACAAGAACAAGTGATATAGAAGGTAGGCTATGGAAGTAACAGAACTATATTCTAACAATGCATATTATTTGTATACAGTACAGTATATGCATAAGGCACAGCAGGCATAATTTTATGCCAATTTAGGTTAATTTACCAGCTTTTCAGTCACTTTGATGGTTAAATGGCTCATTACAGTGTGAATGAAGGCTCTCTGGACAGCCTGCACTGCTAAGTGCACCTCAGTATGAAAACGAGGGTCGGTGAAAACAGAAACAGAATGAAACAGAAATCATGTTTAATATCTTGTCAGTCAACATAACTCTTCCAAAATGATAATCGCTGGTTCCTATGCTCTGATGTGCAAACAGATCCACATGAATTGCGCTCTGGTGGCAATTAAAAAAATGTGCATCAAACAAATACCCAACCAAACCCTGTAAAAAAACAAGGAGGGACCATAATGTCACAATACAAAAACTCCATTTCCAAAGTCCATAGTGACTAAAACCAGAGTTATTCAAAGATCTCCCCTTTGCCCAGATTTTTTTTTTAAAGACTAAAATATTTGCCTCTCCTGTGGACAAAATGTGCAACAGCATTAACCCAACCTAAAGTGGAACATGTAATAGAACCGCCACCAGGTTTCTTTCAAGTGTTCCAGTTCCAGCTTAGAACAACACAATGTGGAAGCGGGTTGTTATATTTACTGTCATGAAGCCAAGAGTCACTGTGCAGCATTGTGATGCCTGCTAATCGATGCATCTCATTATGAAAGTAGATGTCGGATGTCCTTAAAGACAAATAGGCAAGCATTGCAAAATCTGCCTAATTAGTGTGCTATAAAATGAGGCAGGAGCATTGGAGCATTTGAATCAAAGGTAATTGTATTGACAAGTCAATCTAAGAGAGTTGGCATAAACACCAACGAGACTAACATTCAGCTATGAAGTTGGCTGAAGGTTGATTACTCATGAAGTACAAAAATATCTGACCAGTACTGAATAAAATACACAGCACAATTCATCATGTTCTGAGAAATTGGCCCTCAGTATTCTCATACTATTTAATTTTACCATTTGAATTCATTGACTTAGTACAGCCTCCAGTAGTCCAGTTGAAGTTTGGATGTCAAACAACTATCTCCAGTGATAAAACCAAAGACATCGCCTTTGGGTCTTGTAGGTTAAATCCATTAACACTGTTGCTGACAAATTAGGTCACCTTAACCCATATATTAAATCCCATGCTAGAATCTTGCTCTTGATTCAGACAAATATGCTCTGTGGTTAAGAACAGTTTTTATCAATTCCCGAGAATCGTCTCCCACCTCAAATCATTTCTATGTTAGAATTGAGTTTAAAGTTCTTTTTGTTGTTTTCAAGGCTATAAATGGACACTACTTGCATGATTGACTTTCCTTGTCTTATTCTGTCCTTAGGTCTCTTAGGTCCTCTAACAAAGAACTTCTACATGTGCCAAGGTCATGTCCGAAACAGAAAGGTGATAAGGCCTTTGCTCTGGCTGCTTGTGGAACCAATTACCCTTAGATGTTACATGTGACCCCTCAATCCCCATCTTCAAATCTTGATTAAAAACCCACCTTTATTCACAGGCATTCCTAGAACCCTAAATCTCTCATTTTTTGCATCTTAGACTGTCTGTTTTTTGGAAGGTTCAGCTCTGTTTGGTTTAACATGTATTAATTTGTCTAAGTAGTCTTTTTTTATAATTTATTATTATTGTTTTCCTCTATGTGCATATTATTATTCTAATAATACTCAGCATTATTTTATTATTTATTGTTGTACAGCACAAATCGAGGCGTGTTTACAAAAGGGGCAGTATTAACCCAAAATGGAGGGCAGTCTCAGTGCAAATGTCGTGGATTGTGGCTATCAGGAAAACATGGAACAAGGACTTTCGGATTAACCATGAAAATGCCTAACATCGCTTGTGACCTTAAAGGGATAGTTTGGTTTTTAACACATTAAGCCCCTTTCACAGGTTGTCTAAAATGCAATAAAGTGGTTGACATCGAAATTTTGACGATTGCTTCTGTCTCGGCTATTTGGGAAATGTAGAATCGCCTCTGCCTGCCTTCAAAATGGCTAGCAATGGGCATGTGTTGTTTCTATCCTTATAACACTGGTTTTAAAAAAGTGCTACTCACCAAGTGGTTAGTGGTGCTCAATGATGTTCCAAAACATGTATCGTAGCGAAATAAAGCTTCCTTCATGTTTTATTTGGCACTTTGTTTATATGACAGAGCAAATAGATCCCTATGGGACTTACAAAATGGCAAATAAAACATGACAGAAACTGTATTTTGCTAAGATACTTGGGTTGGAACATCAGCAAGCACCACTAATCACTCCATGAGTAGCACTTTTTTAAAAACCAGTGTTTTAAGGATAGAAACAACACATGCCCATTGCCAGCCATTTTAAAGGCAGGCAGAGGCGATTCTATATTTCCCAAATAGCCGAGACAGGAGCAATCATCAAGATTTTGGTGTCAACCACTTTATTTCATTTTAGACAACCTGTGAAAGGGGCTCAATGTGTTAAAAACCGAACTATCCCTTTAATGATCACAGCCCGGTTTAGTGGATCATAGCTGCGAAAGCATAGCTGATTTGCTCCAAAGGCCTCACGGTCCAAACAAAGCGCAGAGTGGGGTGTATGTCAGAGTGAGTGTGAGTCATTCTCGCAGGACAAATCGATAAATGTGTGGCTGTCTTCGTGCTTCTCTCGATCCCACTGAAGCAAGGCAGTGCAGGACTAGCATTTTGGTTTTAATTTTTGAGAACATGGTAGAAATATCGTCTTACTCTCTTATTTTAATTGAACAATATTTAAAACAGGAGACAGACGAGGATTATAAAAAAAAACAGTGACAGAGTTGATGATTTTGTCTGATAATTTCTTTTGGTTGTGTTAAATGTAGTGTAGAAATGTAATATACAATGTCTCAAACATTGACATGTTCAAAATCGGCCGTGACCGACATCAAACGCAATGTACTATTTCACCATATAGTGGCGTTTGACCTTAATACAGCCCTCAAAGGTGCGTAACAGTAAAAAGACTTATGTCAGGAGGAGAATACGCCTAAGGAAACTTTCCATGAGGAACGCCCTGGTTTCAGGGTTGCCCCGCCTAGAGCGCGCAACTGGGCTTTTGGCATGCAAGTGACTGATTTGAGCCTATAGCAGAATGCCCGCAGGCTGAAAAGTGCGCAGCTACGCGCTTTTTTTTTACTTAAACACCCCGGAGAATTCCTCCCATTGAGAGACAAGTATGAATGATAATGATCTGTATAAATAAATTTAAATATGAACTTGAACTTAATGTTTGGCAAGTCACTATAAAGGCCTACTTAAATGTCCTGTTTGCTATTTATGCAAATGCAGGAATTAGATGCACTGGTCTTTTGTATTTTGCTACAGCACTGCATCTTTTACCCTTCTGAAGACTTCACCTTCAAGGCATTTGAGTAATTGTACAGTTGCCTGGATAAAAAAAAAAATACCAAGGCCACAACCCATCAGCGAGCATAATTTGAAGACAAAACCACATGACCACACCCCTGTGAAGTAACCATAAGAAGATTGTCTATTTGCTTAAAATGAAAGAATTTTGTGTTAATTCTTGTCTGTTCTCTGCTTCTCTTTGCTGCATGTTTGCCAGCTTGGATTCACAGAGCATCAGCATGCTGAGTCATTCTCTTTTGTCAGTTAATTGAGAGTATCAGCTATTATCATTGTTATGGCCAGTCCACCCGTTTTCAATTAGGTGCGCGGGCCATCTTAATGTCCTTGGGAAGGGCTAGGTGTCTACACAGAAATGCGGTCATCATAGTCTGCTGGCAAAGGACTGCTGTTCTGTTTTCCATCACTCTGGAATGTGTAACCAGTTGTACTTTGAAGATGTAATGTGTTACAGTTACAAGTTAACCTATCTAAAATGTAATACAGTAGTGTAACTATTTCAACTACTTTAGCAAAGTAATGTAATGTAAATTACTTAGATTACTTTTCCTGATTTTTAATGAATTTAAGCTTTTAAAACTTAGTAGATTTACCAATGCTGCCAAAATAATTTCCATAACACAGCCACAGAAGTGTTATGCTTCAACACCTCCTCAATTACAGAATTATGTCATCCTTTGAAGGGCTTGCCCCCTAAATCAAATGACATTTTGATTTTGTGAACAATGTTATCTTTTTTGTGTGGGATTGATAGTGCAGCTCATTTTACTTCCTGTAATGGGCTAGGCCTACACTGTAGTTTCTATCTGAAGTTGCAGGCGTGCTCCTGCATGGCGTCATTTTGTTACGTGTAAGTCATTACTCTGTAACAATAAGTTTAATGTCGCTACAGAGGAGGTGTCAAGTGAAGATTTTTTGATATCTTTCAAGTAACTTATATCTTGGCCTCTAGGTTGGCTTTAATTTCCTTTGGGTGTTGAGTTGCCCCAGTGCCTTGTTCAGATTGAATATTAGTTTTTACTTATTGAGTTTACTTAATGTAATTGGAAGCAAACTTTGGCAAGAGCACATTAGGCATGCTCTTCAAAAGCTTGCTTTCAAATGTCAAGTTTTGAATGTGAAGGAGATTTACTGTCACTATACTTGGCTATGATTTTTTACAGAAATTTCCCCTCCCTCCATGACAAAAGTAGATGGAAGAGTTGTTATCTGAGTATGTCAGCCTTTCCATTGCAGACAAATATGGGGATAGACCCTCTCTAGGGATTGTCAAAGTTATATTGCATGACTGTGCAAATGGACCAGAAGCCTTTGAAAATGCGAATCAAATTGATATTGGTACTTATGGAAAGTCAAATGAGAATTTATTCTGATATCATCCACAAGTATCACATGCATGTAAACATTTTTTTATCATCAGTTTTCCTAGAAAAAGAAAAATCATTTTTGTAGAAAGTAAAGAAATCAATACCCCATTTTGCATAATTCAAATTCTGCCATCCAACAGGAAATTGATGCAGTGGCTGTTGCGTTGTCCTGTACTGTATGCTAATTCATGTAATTTTTTTTTTTTTCAAAATCTACTTTTCTACAATTGCACATTGTTTCAGCATAATGTAATCACAAGCCATGGCGGACTGGGATAAACAAAACAAAAAAAAAAAATTGCACCCACAAGTACCCACCTTGCAGATGTAACATTTGACACAATGCACAAAAAGAGCTGCTTTTTTGATAGCCCCAATGATGGTGCAGATAAACTCCTGTAAAAAAAACTGCATAAAATATTGTCATATCAATGCACAAATAAACCATAATGGATAAATTGTTAGAGCCAGCCGCTCCATATTAAAAAAACACTTACTGTCATGTCAACAAATTACGAAGGAGCTCTCCTCTGCAACCCGGTCGTCGGTCGCTGCTAGTGTTAGTCTATCACTAGCTTAAGTTGGAGTGGATTGAAAAAATGAATCCAATTTTGTGCATTTGTCACCCTCAGACAGCAGTGTTTTCTAATACACTGTATTACACTTATTTTCTTTGTTTGATATTTTTTAAACCTACACAATCAAGAGTAAATGAATAAATTCTCAATCGGCTTGCTATAGGTATTGATTTCAGTGTTACTAACCAGGGCACAGAAGGGAATTTTTGCCCCTTTGATTAATATGGGAAAATTAACTTTTCCAACCGGTGTTTTTTGTACCTGCAAATCAGTCATTAGCATCCAATAAAATAAGAGAGAGCAATACCAGCCCCTAGGCCACACACCTCGCAAGGGGAAAAGCCATTAGGAAGTGATTTCACAAGCTGCGCAAATTACATTCTCTTTCTTTCTCCCTCCCTCCCTCCTTCTCTTATGTCTCTCACTCACACACACTCTCTCTCTCTCACACACACACACTGACACACACACGCAAATTAACAGCATTCAAGCTACCTCTTCACAGGATTCCACAAAGTGATGGTACATGTTTTAGAGCATATAAGGGCAATGATACTGAACCTCTGAATAGTACATGTTGACTTTGTTGATGTTCCCTTTGGTCCTGTGTAATGTAACCTAAAGCACTGTGTTAGTTCTCCACGGCTGTGACCTTGGTATGGTATGAAACTATTCTGTTCACTGAGGTAACCATGATATCCCAGTGTGCGATTTGAAGGGGGGGATGGGTAGGATCATCCCCACCTCTGGTTTTTACCTCTGATGAATGAATTTTATCCTAGGGGGATAAAACCCCATCAATAATTAAAAAATAACAATGGAAATTTAAATCAGGTTGTAACAGTTTCTTACATGGGAATAATCTACATTGTTAGTAGCCTTCTAACTTTCAATGTGATCCGAATTTTCAGCAATCTCATTGTTCGTGAACGTCCCCATGCACATAAATACCGTTATATCTCTGCCAGTCCTCTGACATGTTCGTGTCTGAGGTGTGCTTCAAGTAGGGATGGTATTGATAAGTTTTCACTATTGATGGCATTACGATTCTGCCTGTCAATCCAATTCCTTATCAATTCTCTTATCAATTCCCCAAAAATTCTGTGGGTGCCAATAAAGTAGTTCTACACAGTCTTTTGCAACAAAAGAAAACATTTATTTTTTTCTCAAAATTATTTTCTGCACAAGACAAACATACTGAGCAACTTGACAATAGGTAGTGTAAAAGACTAACTGTTGTAGTAGCAGCCTGTCTGTGCCCGTCATCGTTGTCATCTAAAATTCATCATGAAACCAAAATATATTTGTACTCAAGTCCACTTTAATAATGAAAAAGTATGAATGCTGCTCGCAGTTGCAAAGCGATAATGTGCTAGTCTAATGCAGGACATTTAATTTGAGCATTACCATTGTCAACGGAGGTCACAGTAGTGACAGGAGTTTGTACAGTCTAGACTGTAGACACATGAACAAATATCCGATCCATATCTGATTTAAAACCACATAAGAAAGGGTCCTGTAACCGAGTGTTTTTTTTACTGTTTACACTGTAAGTGGCACAGATCAGATACGTGCCGCATGAAAGCAAAAAATCGGATTTGAGTCACTTCAAACTGGCAGTATAAACGCAGCCTAAGACTCAAAAATATATATATATATATGTGGTACCTGGTATACAGAATACCTATTTACTGACTACGCCACCCCCTGATCGGGCGGGGGAAACCCTACATGTGTAGTGTGACTGAGTGAATCTTCCCCACTAAGGAACGGTTCAAAAGAGGCACATGTATATGCAAAAGGATCAAGTTTATTACAAATCAAGATTTGACAATCAGACCATGAGACAAAGGAAGGGGAAAGGACTGTAGAAAGGCTGGGTAATCAGCTGCCTCTCCTCAAGATAGTAAGGTCGGGTCGGCACATGCTGCCCCCATCTCAGGAGGCCCTAGTGAGAGAAAGAAACAAACCCAGAACCACACCAGCGTGCCACACAGCACTGCACACACACAAGCGCGCCACACAGCACTGCACACACACACAAGCGCGCCACACAGCACTGCACACACACACACACGGTCTGTGAATGACACTACAAAACAGTGTGGCACATTACCAGTACACACCAAGATCTCCCCAGTGCGACCCCCAGTGGATAGGAGCAGAAGTCAGGTGCGGACCCGGCCTTGTACAGAGAAAACCTATGTAGGGATAAGAGGAGAACAGCCAACTCCCAGCACAGACTGACCAAAATACTGGCCTGGGTACCAAGCAAGGACACCCAGGCGGAAACCCAACAACTAATAATTAAGAGCTCCGATATACAGAGGCTATACAACACAAACAAACAACAGATTAAGGAAAGAAAAAAAAAAAACTTATAACAAACAATAAAACAGTGGCTGGCCTGGTCCCTTTCAAAGAAATAATACATATTAGTATCAAAATCATTCACCAGCACACATGCAACATAACACATACAGACAATAGAGCCAAGCCTACTTTGCATTCAGGTTCTATTCTCCCCACAGCACAATGACACAGGAGGAAAAATGGTCTATCCCAATGCTACATGAAAATACAAAAAGAGATCAATCAATATGTTTAAAATATCAATTTAAAACAATGAAATTAAAATTAGTCATAAATATAAGACAAGTTACCAGAGTGGCAGTTGCGCAGCAACTCAATGGCAGATTTTAAATCTTCACTCCATGAAGAGTGAACCACATGGTCCTAATGCTCACCCTGGTTAAATAAAAAAAGAATATAAGAATCTGGTTTCTGTAAGTTAAAACATTCTACCATTTCATTACCTGCACGACAGGGGAGTCCAGAAATCACTGTGACTAGAGGGAAAATGGCAGCAGCAAGAGAGTGTGCAATCTCAACAAGCCCAGCTTTATAACTTCCTAATCAGTCATGTGACCTGGGTCACCACCAAGTCACATGACTGAAGACAAGGAACTGCACAACCAAAAACACCTCATCCCCACATATACATATATATATATTCAATACACTGCCCGAGTTGTAACCAGGAAATGGCCAGATGCGGTGTATAATATATTGGACATAGGCCGCACTGAACACGTGGGTCCTGTAGGCACAGACACAAATATTGCCCAGCGATTTCATCCTAGAGCTCTTCAAGCTGTTGTGCAGGTCTACATCGTTTGTGAATAATGTGCGTGCGTGTGTGTGTGTGTGAGAGAGAGAGAGAGAGAGAGAGGGAGCGGAAGGGAGAGAGAGGATGCGTGCAACGTTACTGTTCTTCTAAAATAGTTAGGCTACTGAATAGGCCTACTGTTATTTTGTTAATGTAAATAGTTATTTGAGAATTGTCGTGTTTGTGTTAACCTATAGTAGGCTAATTACAGTAATTAATAATTCAATTCAATAAAAATAATTAAAATAAAGAACCCTATTGCTGACTCTTCCAGCATGGGAGTCAAAATGGCTGGCGGTCAAATGACTTGGCAGTTCTGGAGGACTGGAATGTTGGCGATTCTAGTGTTAAACCTGTTGATTGTTTTTTGATCGTTTTTTCTGTTTTTTTTTTTTTACTAATCGCACCCCATGCTAAACATTTGTGCGATTACAATGTACAGTATACGTAGACAAAATTAGGCTATTTCAGTAAAACATGTGTGGCTCAGGCAAATAGCTGAAATGATGTTCTCAACAGAAGTGATATGACATCAAGACATCCACCATATCAGCAAAGTTATCCGGAGAGAACCTGCGGCTTAATAAGTCTGGCAACCTCATACCACAGAGCTATGGGATGAGTAAGCTGTAGCCTATTCAGTAAGACCTGATTGAGACCTGATTACTATACAGTATAAAGTACATAACAATGAGGTGTGTATTTGAATGTAATGTTTAGAAAAACACAGAGAAGGAGAGAGAACCCAACAGCGTGGTGAGATGCTTGCTTTCACAAACACATTTTGAACTGAGTTTATTTCTCCAGCCCTCTGTGGTAATAGACATCCTGATAGGAGTCCATGGCATGTTGATAAATAATTTCAGCACTGTCATGCTTGGCTAGTGCCACAAATAAATTTCCCAAGCAGATTTTAGTTTCCTCCACACCATCCCTCACCCTGAAATCTGAACAAATTTACTTTAAAAGCAGTCTGCTTGTACACTTAGAATCCAGCCAGATTGCCCATCTGCCTTTAATCATGAAAAGGGAAAAGGGATCTGCCTTTAATCATGAAAAGTGTACCACATCTAGAATATTTATTAAACACACACACACATACACACACACACACACAGAGAGAGAGAGACCGACTTTTTTAAAAATCTCTTTCTCTTCCCTCTCTGCTCCCCATATCTGTCATTCCTGTTTGCTTTGTGCCACTTTCAGAACAGACTTGGATATGCAGTGAATTGAAAATACTGTATGCTGGCATTTTCTTGTATTTTTATCACTAACAAAAACCTAACATGGGCTATAAACAAGAAGAAACACTTTGCTGAACTACCAAGCTTGTCAATTTAAATGACAAATCCATGCTTTTTAAAACTTAAAACATTATTCATGCTTTACCAAAGTGTGGAGGTGGTGAAAACATACAAGTACCTGGGAATACATCTGGACGATAAACTGGACTGGTCAGCTTTGCTGCTATGTCTCTATGTGAATCTGTGTCATGTACAGTAGAAAGCAGCATGAATGTGGATACTTGAGAAAAAAGGGTGTATGCCTTTGTGTGTGTGTGTGTGTGTGTGTGTGTGTGTGAAAGAGAGAGAGTTTGTGTTTGTTTGTGTGTGTGTGTGTGTGTGAAAGAGAGAGAGTTTGTGTGTGTGTGTGTGAGAGAGAGAGAGAGAGAGAGAGTGAAAGGCATTCTACAGGCACTTTTTAAAAGATCCCCTGAATCATGTCAGTGGTGATGCATGGCCTGTACAAGCACGATATGTTGGAGCACATAACCCCACACGCAGCCCAGCAACACCACCCCCCCCCCCCCCCCTCCAGCAACAGCACTGGCCCCCAACCCCAGTGCTGTCACAACTGATGAAGTGCCCCTGCCGCCTGCACTTCCCCAGCCAGAGATTGAAGAGTGACTGTAAATGACAGATATTTCCATCCAATTACTTAAACCCCCAAAATGTGCCCTCCATCTTCTCCGCATCCTGGGCAGGGGCCAAAGAGTAGCAAAGTGAAATGAATGCTTTTATGCTGTGTGCTAACATAAGCAAAATGCATATTTGTAAGCAGACGACAGGGGTTTAAAATAAGCCAACTCTCATTTGCTTTGATTTTTCTTTGGCTTTGATAGCACTCATTTTCTGAGTTTTCCTCTAAACATATTTGAAAGTGACTCAGCACATGGATCCCGACAACAGCTTGTTTTGTCAAAGAAAATGAGTTACCACCAGAGGACCAGATGTGTGTTTCCTGACAAATACAGTTAAACTGTAAAGAAAAGAGGACTGACATAATTTGGCTATTTTGCTTGGAATTGGTAAACTACAGTCTACAGGAGGAGGTAAGGAAATTCTAGCCCATCAGTCATTAACCACAAGTATTTCGACAGGAAGTTAGCTCAAACCACATTACATAGGTTCATTTGACGTTGTATGTAAGTGTATGTAAAGTCTCATTTGTCATTGTAGCACACCACACAGTGAAATTCACCTCTGCTTTTAACCCATCACACGTGATCAGAGGGCAGCTGTCATGGCTGCCCCATCACACATGTGAGCAGGGGGCAGCCATTACAGCACCCGAGCAGCAGGATGGTACTTTACCATGCTCAGGGTACTTCAGTCATGGGGACAGGTGACAGAGAGCACTGGGCATTCACTCCCCCTCACCCACCGGCGGGGTCGGGAATCAAACTTGTGACCTTTGGGCTGCAAGTCCACTAACTCCCTAACTGCTTGCCCACGACTGCCCTCGTGGTGTCTCGTTGTAGTTTATGAATTTCACAAAGTTAATGTAATAACTACATTTATTTAGCCTGCTTGTAACTCTTCCAAGACAATTCCTTGTTCATTGTTTCATTAACCTTGAATAATATATAGATAGATAATAGATCATTTTTTTATTGTGATCAAGTGAGATTGTGTCGAGAAGTGGTTCTGAACACTGCTTTCAGACGGCAACCGTAGAAATTATCATACAGTTATCATAATGTTCTGAGGACTCTTGACTTGATCGTAGCTTCTTGATCTTCATCTCTCATGGACGACCATTGTGTATCATGCTTCGTGCTGAGAAATGCCAGCATGCACATCGAGATGGCATCTGAAGTGCTCTGGATGAGGAGCGGAGTGGGCTGTGCATTGTGTGTTGTCTAGGCCCCACTAAGATCATCAACAGCAAACAGTGGCATTGAGGCGTGCTGAGGCTCACAGACAGCGCAAGCCCCATCGGGAAGAGAGGCAGATGGAGCACTGATGGAGCCATCTGAGTCGCAAAACTACATCCCTGCTAAGAGGAAGTTTAAAAAACTGACAGAACACATCAGAGGAGTCCTGTTAATGACACAGAATTAAGATTATCAGAGTGACAGAGAGGCCTCTCTTATCTAAGCGTTCTTATTACTATGTAATAAAGAGGCTACTAATATAATATTAACTTTGCTTTTCTGTGTTTTATTGATATTAATATTAGGGTCCTTTTTTTGTACTATTTTGTGCCATTTTGTGCTTCATTAGACAATTACACATACAGTTTTGTTTAAGGCTATAACAGAAACAGTACAGAGATAGCCAAGAGTACTTCCAACCATAGCCTTATTGCTCAAACTTGATGAGCATGGTCAGTAGGAAGAAGAACGAAAGAGAAGTTTGACAAACCCAACTGTTGCTTCCCTGTTTCACAGCACTTGGTGAGAACTATGACACAGGTCTATGGTTGCTGTCACTTGAAATTAAGATTTACAGTTGTATTTAATTTGCTGTTCTACTGGCATATCGAGCTACTGTTGGCATATGTACTCTGTTGGACAAAAATGACAACCATGCCCAATGTGATAGGCCCTGTGGTAGAAGATAGAAGTCCTGTTGATACGTCCACAGAATTATAAAACAGTTTTCTGGCAAGTAAACAATTGGGGGATAACAGAATTGTGATGTAGTTCGACTGACAGATCAGTACCAGCCTTTGGGGAACACCCAGTCTGATAAGGTGCTCTCATTATTTTGGCCTAGTTTTTGTGTATTTATTTTCTGTGTAGAGTATGTTTCAATATTCTCTGCTATTTTGATTAGCTGCTCAGCACAAGAGTTAAGGGGCCTCAGTTCCTGAAGCAGAGGTCGGTTTGTTATTTACTGACAACTTATCATCCTGGTGGGGCTGAAATACATTAGAGGTGAATAAAAACATTCTTTTAAACAAAGTTTCTCAGACCTTCTCAGCTGCAAATATGCTGGGATAATGCATCACATTAGAGTTTGCTAGTTAGCAGTCTGTAGTGGGAATATTTGCACAAAAATAGTTATTGTGAAAACTAATTTAGTAACAAATTTCAGCCTGAGAGACAACACAAGAATAGAAAGGGTCTGAAGTTTGGCGTTGGCAACATGGGTGAAATTCTGTTAGCTAAATATATTAATGCAAATTGATGGAGTTATATTGTACAAGATTACCCCTATGATAAGATCCACCCTGGTTTTTCAAGGCTGTGCAACCTCCATGTTTACCTCCATGATTGATCTCACTCCTTGACTTTATGAACATGTCAGGCTTCAAATGTATTTCAATGCAACTTGACAAAGATGGTTTCACAACATGGACAGTATAGAACAAACTTATAATATTCCACAGAGCAGCACACAACACTGGGGAGAACCCATGGGAAGGGCCAGGAAATAATACGCTGCCTTCTGTAAACCAGAGAGGAGCAAAAACTAGAGCAGAATCATATGGTTCGGATGAATTGCCATCTTGCTTTTCTGATGGCTCATTCTCAATCTGAAGAAGTTATTGATCTGTGAACAGTAAGTCATCCACTGTGAACATACCATGAAAGTTAGCTTCTCGAACAATCAACCCATTTAAATGACTTGCTGATGTTATTTACTGCATAACAGCTTTCTGGAATGAGTATGGGGATTGTTAGAGAATGGACAGGCAGAGTATTGATTGCTGGCAGGTAAATGGAGACCTTGACAGGAAGGCCACATCTCATGTTGATTAGCTGTTGCAGAGAAAACCAACCATCTATTTAATCAAACTACCTGCAGTGCTCTGCAATTGAGGGCAAAGATATGGATAGTGACAGGAACTTGCAGGAACATCGCAATTGGAAACATATTACTGAAACTTGAAATAAGCAGATGCTCTTGGTTTGAAAAATGATCTATCTGCAGTTTCACACAGTAGACTGCATTATTGAGCAAAATAAACATTCAATATAACTACTTAACTAATTTCAAATATATACTGATAGTGGATAAGTAGTCAGATAGTCTGAGATTGTTTACATGCACACGGAACATCTATTACACTAAAGTGCCAGACTGACCCTGTTTGTTGGTTAGAGAGGATCCCCTTAGAATCCAGAGAGTGAAAGATTGTGTTATTATACTGTAACTAGCATAGGTACAGCAGTATCACACTGAGTTGGGAGAGTCCTATATCAGTGCTTGAAAGCAAAACATAGATTTTTCTGCAACAAGACAAATTGTTGGAAATGCTGTGCAAAATCCTCATCAGCTCCCTGTCTGTTGTCATCTTTATGCTGATCGGCATTCTCTCAGAGGCGCCAATGTGTGGTCTTTTGTCATGTCTCTTATCTCAGCATCTGTATCAGATCCACTTCTTCTGGCACCACACATTTTGGCAGCATTTCATTTGGGTCCCCGAGAGAGATGCTCAATTGCAGTCTGTCTTCAACAGTCCATTTAAATGTGTGAATTGTCAGTTTAGTAATAGCCAATCTAAACTTCTGCTGTGGTAGCAAGCCTTTTTTAGAGGGGGATAACTTACTCATTAACACTGTTGTTTTCTCTTCAAGAAAGATAATGTCTTTTCCCCATGAATGTATTTTGGCTGTGTATAATGGCCAATAATGAGTACATTAAGTGTAATGTCTAAGTCCCATCTGATGTAGTATCAACTATGGCTATGCTACCAGCCTCAGTTACTTCTCTGAGATAAACATTTTCTAAGACCTCATGACAGGTTTTTGGATGATATCAAAGGTGTTGTTTACCACAACATCAAAGCATACATGTTGGACTCATCAAGGGATATTAGCAAACTGACGGTTGTAAACTGTTTTAATACGGAGCTAGCAGAGTGCTACGTGTCCATATCCATAAAACCATGGATGTGCTATGTGTCTATGTCCATAAAACTAAACTAAAGGGCTATAATAGCACAAAGCCATGGGGTTTGAATAGAACTGGGAGAGAATGAGAGAGAAAGCGAGAGTCTGTGGGACTCTGTGATTAAATACTTCAAACTAGTGTCTTGCTGCTTTGGTCTCTGCTGTGAGGAAAAACACTCTGTTAGCGGTGTCAGACTGCAGGCGGCTAGTGTGACTCACTCAGCGTGAAATTGACAGTGGGCAAGACGAGCTCACAGTGTAGTGTGGTCCCGCATGTTCCTCCCCCTCAAGTGATTTGATTACATTATGTCTGTCAGATTTTATATGGCAGTTTTTAGGGAGCTCTTATCCATTGCACATACAAACGGGTGAAAACAATTTTACATTCTTGCTGGTATAGTAGCCGAATGAATAGAATGTAAATAATATTAATATTTAACTAATGCGATTAATTAAGTTCAAATATCTTTTTTCCTACTTTAGAAACAATTATCACAAAGTGTTAATACATAACACCTTTGGAAAGTGACATGGATATGTCGGCTTTGAATTAAAGACTCCACAAACAATTTATCAGAGAAAATACGAATTTGCATGCATTAGCCTAAAACAGTATTAGGTTTGGTTCTGCTTTTTGGCATCAACCCCTTTAGACAATACTAATGACAACAATAAGAGGATATGAAAGCATAGACAAGAAATGTAAACAAACATTTAGGCATGGGAGACTCAAAATGGTCTCACATGCAGTATGATTAGATTTCAGATTTCTCTTGGCGACAGCCTACTGTAACAGTAAAAACCCTCTCTGCCCAGTTCACCAACCTAATTTTCACCCCAAAATCAAAAACCAAACTAAATCTGTCCACCTCATTGTTTTTAAGTAGCATTGTATGTATTTGTCATTATATATATATATATATATATACATGTACATATAATGACAAATACAAATACAAATATATATATATATATATGTAATATATATATTTGTAGGATATATATATATATACACACATGTGTTTATACAGTTCTACATACTGTTTATACAGTATATACTGTATATGAACGTGTGTGTGGTGTTGGCTGGTGGTAAGAGGCTTTTAACCTCAAGTAGACATAACTGACATATTTACGATTGTGTATGATCTATGTCCTGCATTAAATAACCTTTACACTGAACAGGGGGTCTGGTAAAAGCACTGCAGAGCACTCTTACCACTGTGATAATGTCAGTGGCCAGTTTGTACAAAGATAAATGCTTTAGGTTAAAAAGCCACTGATGGTTCTTTTACCTTCTGTTTTTTACACCTTTGTGCTAGATTGTAATATCTGCATTTGCAAAGGACAGGGCAGGCGCACAGCGAGAGAAAAATAAGCACTCTTGTCTTTCTGGCTGCTGACTCTCAGCTGAGATTAACCCCCCTGGTACCCTTTCAGGCAATTAATGATGCTACACAGAACATTAGCAGCAGAGTAATGAAAAATCACTCACAATCGGTTGGTCCCAAAACATATTGGGCTAAATTTACCCAAACGCAACCCCCACCTCTGAATCTGTGTCAGACTCACTTTTAGCATGTCTTGTGTGCCATGGCCACTTCAGATTTATTATTTTCAACTTAAATTGTTAATTCATTTTTCTGATACACAATATGCAACTGATTTTTTTTTTCACTTTGTTTAAGCAACAGGAGAGAGGCTGATCCTGTGGTAGGTGCTGATATGTTTGATTCCATTTTCTTTTTACCTTTTCTTGTGTAAATGTTTAATAGTCCTCACAATCTTTGTGAGCCACTAGATGAAATACCCATTCCACCTTCTCCAAGACTGCTTCTTTTTATCTGACAAACTTCAGTAGCACAGATGTTAAGCAGCTTTTAAAGCAGGTCCACTTTTTTCTCTCTCTTCTTTTTTGGAAGGATCTGAGACGTTCCCAGAGGGATGGGAAGTCTGCTTCCTCGACTGACACACTCTTTTAAAAAAAGAAAAAAAAACTGGAGGTCAAAATGATGGGCGTCCATTCCTCTGGGAATTGGCCACTTTGGAACCCATCAGAATGTTTTTGTGTGTGTGTGTGTGTGTGTGTGTGTATTTCTTTTTTGTTTCATCTGCAGTGTGTGAATTAACCTTGTTGATGTAAGAGTTAGGCATAGTAATCAAAGATTTGTAGAACCAGTAGATTGGTTTATTTGCATGTTCAACCAACATACACATTCATAGGTCTCTCAGCACTGTAGCACATGAACACAGCATAGAAACATTCAGAGAAGTGCTGAACAGGACCTTTCTTCCTCCATCTCCAATAGTGTACAATAAACAAAACATAAAGTCAGCTGCAGAAACCAAAAATTACTCTAGTCTATAACATCATAAAAATAATCCAACACTGCGTCATTATTATGATTATTTTATTTTTTCTTACAGCTGGCAAATGTTACCTCTGTACAAACTGATATGCTCAACACTACCACTCTGTGACAGAGTGTGTAATACTAATTTTACAGGATATTTTCACACACTGTGCAATCTCAAGACTACTGCCTCAGTTTGCTGTAGACCTATGATTGCAACTCCTTCGAAAAAAGTGCTCACAATTTTGGTCCATTGTTACTATATGAAAAATTACTGCAGGATTGAATTCTAACACTTTATTAACGATTGGGATTGAACCATTATTTTCTTAAAGAACAAACCAAAACAAACAAAGAGTGTTTGTATAAGTAGTCATAATATTCCATGCTACTGTTGTCTTGTAACTTCAAAGAATTCATGTGTACTCTGTGTTACTCAAATGAGACGAGTACTCCCTGACGTAGCTCCATAACTGAACTGAACTGAAGCAGCTGACCTTGTCATCTTTATTTTATTAGTCCTGGTGTATCTTCTGATGGTGGCGTGAATAATCGAGTTTCCCTAAACACTTACAACAACAAGAGAAAGTTTCACACATTTTACAAAACTCTAAGCTGTTTTAGTGTGAAAAAAGCAGGTGCATTACAGAATTTTCTGACTAGTGGTATTTCATACCATTAAGAGACCGAAGGTGTTGCTGTACATTATAAGCGTAATGCTGTTGAATTAAAACCACTGAGATGTAAACAGTGACTGTGAATGTAAATTTCAGTTATTCAGTATGAGAGCAGTTCAATCAAACAACTAAATCATCTCAACTGTTTTGATAGGTTGACTCAATCTGCCCTGCACGCCTTCATACAGCAAAGCCATGTACAGGCAGATTCAAAACTACCACAGGTACTAATTACCAATTTGTTTGAATGTGTTGCTTTGGTGCAAGTTGCTATTTTGCCCACTTGCGGAGGTGTTAATGGAACTGATGATTGCATTTAGATCACTACCATGGATTTGCATCATTTAATTAGTATTGCTGATATATACAAGTGCATCGTGTGCAAGCATTAGGTAACATGGCATAGTTATTCAGAAACTGAAAGAATAAAGCCGCCATGTAGCATAATGTATATATTTATATATTTTTATGTTACATTATCAACATGTCTGTACAAATATGAAATATCCAGTGTTTTGTTTTAGTTTGTCAACTCATTCTTATACAAGTTTTTCATATTCAGAGGTAATTAAAATGAATGGGGCCCATTCACTAATACCTTCCTTAGAATTTTCTTACATTTGTTCTTAAATCCAATTTCAAAAGCTGTATTGGTGAATACAAATCTTCTTTAAAACTGCATAAGTAGGTTTTAAGAACAAAGAATACTTGGTGAGTGAGGCCCAATTTTCTCAAAGAATAAGACTTTTTTAAAGAATAATACTTGTCTTTGTAAACACAAAAATCTGAAATGGTCTGACAATAAATCTCCCAACTGTCTGAGATGAAAAGTGTTTTTTTCTTAATGGCTGAGTTTATCCATGGGTCAGTAATGATGACATCAACAACAACACAAAAAAACTTCACACCAGAAAACCCACCAGTGCTTTAAAATGTAGTCAGTGATTTCAGAAATCAGTGATGATAATTCATGAAGAAAACCAGAAAGGAAATGTCTTTGTTAAGAGAACTGCCCAGAGCCAAAGTCTACCATCGGAATGTTCTCTTCTGTGTGCAGTGTTTTTTAGGCATAGAAGATGAGTTCAGGAATCTGTCCCCCCTGCACGCCTGTGCCGTTGGTACTGTCTGAAGAGCACTGGAACTGGAACGTCACCTTCCCGCACTGGACCTCTGTCATGCCCTCCTGCCCAAAGTAGCTGAGCTCGTTTCCATCCAGCACCACACTGGCCGTGTAGAACGTGTCTGGCTCGATCTGCACCGGGTACTCAAACCACACGGGGAACGTGTTGCTGGAGCCGTCTGAGAAGTACTTGCTGAGGTTCTGGCCCAGCAGCACGCCCTGCCGCTTCAGCTCGATCTTGGCGCTGTACTCGGCTGAGCCGCAACTGGAGCCGTACAGGCCGAAGCCGGCGATGAAGATGCGCTTGTCCACGGCAAACTGGATGCTGTCGCAGCGGCCGCGGTAGCGCCACTGGTTGCTGCGGTAAGCGCACGACTGGAATCTGTGGCAGCGCTGTGGCGACAGGCCCTTGCGAGGCTTGCAGGCAAACTGCAGTTCGGGCTTCTTGGCCGCAGTGTACCAAAGGAAGATGTCGTTAGTCTCGGTGAGTGTCAGCACGCCGGATTGCGCAGCGCTGTTGGCGAAGTCATCCAGGCCCATGGTGGGCACGCGGATAAGGTAGACGGCCTTGCCCAGCACCTTGCGCTTGTTGTCGATGGACACGGACAGGTCCTGCCGCTGGCACTCTGCCTCGGCCCAGTTGAGGGCCGCCTCGAACACCACAATCTCCTTGGCGTTGAGTGTCTCGCGACGCAGGATGCTCTCCAGCGTGGTCACATCGATGTCGCAGAAGCCCTCTGACTTTAGTGCCAGCTCCGCCTGTGCGTCGATCACCTCCCAGCAGCGCTGCGTCAGGTCTGGCTCCTCAAACAGGCAGCTCTGCGACAGCAGCACGCAGGCGTTCTTGGCGCTTAGCGATGTCTCCAGGAAGTTGACGCACGCTCGGGCCAGGTGTGGCACGATGTACTTCTTGGCGGCGTACAAGGTGGCCAGCACAGTGTCAGCGCTGAGGTCAATCTCATCGCAATAGATATATCTGCAGGAAGCCAAAGAAAAGGGAGTGGGTGTAAGTAGGCATTGGATGGTCGCACTGATATGTTTCCCCAATCAGGTTTATTTCATGGGACATTTCCCAGCTTGATAGGAATGCAATAAAGCAGCATTATTTGGCTTGGGGATGAGGAGATAAGCTGAGATAAAATATTGATGTCTATTTACAAAGGTCACGTCCTGTCATATCAAAGTATTTACATGCCACTCATGGCATTAATAAAACTAGCAGTCAGATTTAGATGAAAACGTGTCTAAGCCTGGATACAGCAATGTCAAATAAATCCTTATTTTAAATATAGTTGCTAAAGCTTCTATTTGGGGCGGCAAAAGCCTTTGGTATTTGGGGAAGCACCACAAGCTCTTTAAGTGACCCAAAATTTTGCCCTTGGAACAGCTGTTGCGGTTATTAAGCAGCGATATGAGCTTGCAGCCCACAAGATTACTACAAGTCAGTGTTGGCCAACACATGTAGGACACCACCAACTTCTGGGTCTTATAACACACACAGTAGAGACAGGTTTTAGCATGACACTATCAGCAATTGAGTGCCTGTGTGTGTGAGTGTGTGTGTGTGTTTATGTGGTGGAATAGAGAATGGAAGGTTGAAATATATCAGCACAATAACAGCTATCAGTAGGCAGAACTGGGAGAGGTGAACATTGTTACATATTCCACCTACACACCAACTCACTCTGCTGCTGCCGCTCCAAAGCAACAACCAATATTCATGAGAGCTAGAGAGAGAGAGAGAGAGAATGAAAGCAAAAAAGAAAGTGGTGGAAAGGAAGGGCGAGAGAGAGGAGAGAGGGAAAGAAAGATACAGAGAGTGATCGAGAGAAAGATAATTTCTCATGGGGTGGGGTGTTGGAAGCGTGGTGAGCAGTTGCCGGGGTTAGTGGTGATGTATCAAGGACCTTTGACAAGTCTGCACAGGGGGAAATAAGGAGGCACTAAAGAGGAGAGATACTTTCTGATCATGTCCCTCTCACCTCCTCCTCCTCCTCTACCCCACACAGGCCCATAGGAAATGCCACTTGCAATTAAACTTGCACAGATCCTCACCACACTGCTGTGCTGTTTAATGTCATGACCTAATTAAATTTTGATGGCTGTGCCACGATGCATAACATTTCAAAATTTCTGCCTGCGCTACATATTCTTTATTGTGCCTTCAAAATGGTCAACAAGCTTAATTATGGGAGGATTATAGCCAGTGTTGCTGAGAAAACAGACAGTTGACTGATGTTAGGCGTCTCTTAATCAGCAGGCAAAAAAGCTAAATTGAACATTCTGGTCGAGGTGTTAGCCGGAAACATTAGATTTCCTCAAAGAGGCTCTGCGTGAAGTTATTTGTAATTTCCATTAGATAGAATTAAGCTAACTGCTGTGGCGAACCTGACTTACAGAATTTAAGTTATACCTAAAGCTACGAAGTTCTTTTTAGCAGCAGTGCACTGCTGGCCTGAAGGAGAAGGGGGGAAAATCCAATCAATTTCTGCTTAGTCTATTAACCTCCTGGAGGAGGCCCAATGAAATGTGCCTTTAAATGTTGAAAGTGATTTCTATTATTCTGGGCTCAGTTGGAACCAGTAACAAGTGAATAATCTGCATAGTGCTCTAGAAATGGCAAGGTAGGGGCACGGCTAATATAGAGGTAAAGCAGACTTGAAGTGACATTTATGGAGAGAGAGCAAGGGAGAGAGAGAGAGAAAGAGAGAGAAGGGGTGGAGGAAAGGGGAGTGTTCAATTTGGACAGGGAGGCAGAAAGAAATGGAGAGAGAAAAAGAGAGAAAAGAAAGAGCGAGTGAGAGACTTACTTCAGCATGGCCAGGAAGGCTGCAGGCTCCACGTCAGGAATCCTGATCTCATCCTTATTCTCTGCCAGCTCCCCGTAAAACATGGCATGGAAAACAGAGCTCCCCACTGCTAGAACATACTGCCGAGAGGGGGTGGAGGGATGGAGGTAGGGATGGAAGGACAGAAAGAGAAAGGGAAGGAAATGAGAGCAGAAAGGAAGGGAAGGACAAAAGAGGGGGAAAGTGTAAGAAAAAGAGAGGGATGAAGAGAAAATAAGGGGATGACGGAGGGATGTGGGATGAAAGAGGAAGAGAAGGTAACAGCATAAAAAGTGATGGAGGGACAGAGAGAGAGACAGAGAAAGATTAAACAGCTTTAATGTACAGCAGTGTCTGCAGTCTGGTAGATAACAATCTGTTTCAGAGAATTTGTCTTTTTTTACTCTTAGAATCTTTACAAAAGATTCTTCATGAGTCTCCGTCTGGCAAACAGTTCCTCGGAGTGCTTGAGATTCTCCACCACTGCAAAGAGTGCACTTATTATCCTTAATCCTGGCAGTTTTACACAACTTGGCCAAAAGATTCGGGCAATTTTGCCAACCTACTTTTCTGTTTCTTTGTTGGGCCTTGCTTGTGTCCATTTGTCACAACTCTTTGGCACTCTGTCACTTAGATGCGCTTAAAAATTGTGTGGTCAATTTTGGTCATCTTATTGACAAACAACCTTTTTTTCAATCTTTTTTTCAATCTGTTTATTTCTAGCACACACACTGATAACGCTGTGTCTGCCTGTGCTTCCAGCCCAAGCTGAGGCTGTGGATAAGGGAGAGGAGAAAAAGGGAGGGAGGCCTGACAGGATCAATTAATTATTTAATTAGTTAATCAATTTTATCATCATGTCTCATTCACACGGAACTAACCCACTTCTAAAACACTGTGCCACATTGGTAGAGTTGAATTCAGGAGGAGGGGGTTTACTCAGGGAGAATGCCCTACTAGTAATTCACCAATTCTGCAATTTCCTGTGTTAAACCACTTCCCCTTGAGTCATGCATGCATGAAATGTGGTGGAGCAGAGTAGAATTCACCCACAAACAGTGCGGCTTAATTATGGCTGAGCTTCTCCCTCTGGCTTTGGGGACACACTAGTGTAGTTTCTTAGTGCAGTGGATGGCACTAAGGCTCCTACCCACACTGCTGCAGAGGAACATTTAATAAGTAAAAGTGTACGGGAGGGTGACGGGGGGACAAAAGTTTTTCCTTTTCAGTGCTAATGAACTACTTAGGCTAATGATGAAATCAGAGGCCAACACACGCTCACACACACACACACACACATATACATGCATGCATAGGCACTGTCACAGACGTACCAACTGCAGCTGCAGTTTTGCAATGCAGTTGCTGTATGTTTGTGAACAACAACCAATTAGGATTTATTCATGATGGCTGTGCAATACATTGGATTGCGTTTCCAAATGAAATGAATGTGGCACATTTCATATTGAGCCAAATGGATGTAAACATGTTCCAGCGGTAGATCTGATGCCAGATGTATTACAAAGAGAAAAAAACTGTCCCCAATATACATCCATAAATTAGTAAATTGGTGTGTGTGTGTGTGTCTCTCTCTGTGTGTGTGTGTGTGTGTGTGTAAGATGGATCAAAGCCACCCATTTGAGCCTCTTAAACGGACCCAAAAGATGACTCACTCCCGCACCATATGAGCCGGTGGTTTTATGATAAATATGGCCAGCAATTGACTGAGTAAGATCTCAACAGCAAGCACATTGGCCAGTGAGGAGGGACGGGGGAAAGGCATGTGGGTGATGGCGTCACTGCAGTGGAGTAGGAGAAAAGAATAGCAGAGAGACACATGAAAGTGTTATGAGGAGGGAGTAATAATTCATGTGAACAGCTGGTAAACACAATGAGGTCAGGCCAGAGGACACACGGGGGATTTTAACACGCTGAACCAAGATGTGGCGGGTGACCGGAAAAACATCCCAAGGTTATCACTTGTCAAGATTCTCATTCAGAACTTGTGAATAGGATCTGAATGGCATAACTGTACTGTATCTCAGTCAGGTGTCCCACATGAATGGAAACAGAAGTTGTTGGGGCAACTAAGTTGGCCCATCGAGTTTGAGAAGTCCCTGGGATGGGCGAGTATTGTTATTGATAGATTAAATTGCACTGAATGGAAAAATGATCTCAAGGATCTTAAAACAATGATGAGTACAAACAGTCAGTTAATGAGCACAATGTTATTTTACCATCAGATTTACCGGATGTACAAGATTTGTGATCCAAGTAGCTGGAACATTAGTAGCAGACAGAATGATATTTAGAAGTAGGTCAGGAGGACTAGAACATGGTGTGCAGTGGATGAGTGAAGTTGTGAATGAAAGAGCCCCAAAGGCTCCTTTGGGGGGGGGGGGTGGAGGATGGGATGATGACACTCGTCTCTCTCTTTCCCCTCCTTCGCCTGCTTCTTCCCCTGCACCCTCCAGCCTCTTGCGCATCAAATATTGAGAGGCGTCTACAAGCGAGGCGTCTGCTCGTGGCGGCCGGGGTGGCGTGCATGCACACAAAGACGCTCTCGCCTCCTTTGCTGTCAGCGCGTGGGGCTGTGCCATGGCGTGGCATGCTAATGCAAGCAGGCCAAAGACGGCGGCTTGGCTGGTGATCAGTGGGTGGTGTTTTATGCAAGTCTCGTGATGGAGGATGGATTAAGTGGAGCGGGTTTGGCTGATTTTGTGGGGTGTGGGTGGGGGATGCTTACTCTGTGACCAGGCAGTCGCTGCACGCCTCCAGATGGTCCCACCAGAAAGTGAATGTCAGCCATCAGCTCATTGTTGAACATCACCGCATTCCTGCCAGACAAAAACATGTGCTCCATGAACAAAAGGAGTTATATGCCTACTTACTGTACATATTCCAAGCATCCAAGCAAGATCATAGCTTCCAGTGTTCATTCACCCTCTCCCTCCACTATAGTTCGGTTTGCTTTACTACCTTCTCAAATTAATAACTACCTTCTCAAATGAATAAATCTATTTCACACATTCTTATGGGATTTCTTGAATTATTGTAAATAATAATGTGATATTGTTTCATATCAAAATAATAAATAGTGTTATATAGTTTAAAGTAGTATAGCATAATTAGAGTAGCCATTATTTTATTTTGGGTTTTTCGATGCATTTCAAGCTCCTTAGTTCTCTGCTGATGTCTGTCCAGTGGTCTGACTGGCAAAAAGCTGGGAGCTTCTTAAAAAAAAACACCTATTGACACCCACACAATGACCCTGACTATGCTCACCACTTGTTCACAGTATTCACTACAACAACATGCATGCAACTATCATTCTGCCCTGATCTAAAGATCTTAATCTAACTACCTGACAGCTAATTTAGTTCCTCAATTCCCAATTAAAGTATGCTGTAAAACACCTTGCACACAATTCAGACAAGTGCACAAATCAGTCCAGACATAAAATTAGTGGAGAAACGGGCCAAAAGCTGCAAACAGAATGGAAGCGTGAAATAGTCTTCATGTATTATTAAGTGCCAAGCCACAGAGGATGTCTGAGTAAACAAGACATGATGCTCTGGAGCGACAACAAAGCCCGGTGCAAAAGCACACATTTGCCCTGGCCAGCATGGGGGCTTCCCGGTGACGGCTGGGTAAATAATTCCAGGGTCAGTGTTGTGCATATCAAACACTCCTCACTCCAGGCAACACCAGGGCCAGTGCTGGGCATATCAGACACACACTTTCTTCAGGTAACAGTGGGGCCACTGCTGGCCATATCAATATTTCTCTCTCTCTCTGGGTAACACTGGGCAACTATTGACCATGTCAATCTCTTTCTTTCTCTCTCTCTCTCCCTCTCGCTCTCTCTCTCGCTTTCTCTCTCTCTCTGGGCACCACAATGTTGACCAATCACTTGGCCCTGGAACCTCACTCATCACAGTGAAACATGACTGTCATAGACAGTCAAACCAGGAGCCACATAATGTAAGGTGGAATTGCGTGCAGTGCTCAGAGACTCTGGATCTGACACAAAAAAACAGCCCTTAGTGATCGTCTACTGCCACCTCTCCACTTCAAAACATACTCAGCAGCACACCTTGCATGAGGTTGTACTAGGGTAATGTGCACTGTGTTTTTTACAGTGCATGCTCAGAGTGAAGAGCCAATCTTTTTTAAATAAGGATTTTGCACAACTTCACTAATGGAACACTGTCCTCAGATGAAAATCACTTCCACTAACGCTGATTTGTTTTTTCCCTACCCCTTTCTCAAATTCTCTTCATTTGGCAGATTGAGGAGAGCCTAGTGCCGACCAAGGAGAGATTGCGGATAACTTCACCTACCTCTCACGGATGGTGGAGTAGAGTCCCTGCCAGTTGCAGTTCTGAATGGTGTTATTGTTATTCAGGTTCTGCTGCTGGTACTGCTGGACTGTGGTGGCGGTGGTGGAGGCGGTGGTGGCCGTCGCCGGCTTCTTGGTGGGGAAGATCTCGCCGGACATCTTCTTCTTCTTCTTGGTCTTCAGGGTGATGATCTCATAGCAGACCGGCGGGAGCTTGGACGAGCTGCTTGGGCTTCCCTTTTTGGAGTTTTTGCTTGAGCGGCTCTTCACCGACTCTGGAAGCATCAAGAAGAAGGTCAGACATTTCATGTTCCGTCCCTTGGCATCCACCATGAGTGTTGTTCAACTGCCGAGCAGTGCCACAGCATGCAGAGAAGACATTCAAGAGGAAAAAAAGGAAGAAAAAAAAGAGAGAAAATAGCACACACACACACACACGCACGCACGAGGTGTGCGGAATTGAGGTCGGGGTGAAGGAGAGAGGCTCAGCCAGGCAAAGTGGAGCGTTTAGTCAGGGCAGGAAAAACAGCAGTGCAGCTGTGAAGGGGTGAAAAAAAAAACACAAAATTCCCTTCAAATTTCACCTTTGTCAGGAGCAAAGTGATGCGATTCCACTTCTTCTCTGTTGGTCCTCCTTCACACACGCACTTGCACACACTCTCTCTTCCTCTTTTTCCTGGGGATGCACTTTTTCCTTCTCCTCCTGCTTCAAGTTTTATCTGAAGACGAGTGGTCTTGTTGCGTCCCCATAACTGTGTCTCCCCCGCCACCAGTTAAACAGGTTTGCTTGCTCGCTGTGATGTGTGTGTGAGCATGGATCTGTGTATGTGTGTGTGTGTGTGTGTATGTGTGTGTTTGTGTGAGGATCGTGCTCTTCTCTCTCCTGCTCCCTAGGCTTCTGTGACAGTTTCAGATTTAGTGCTGCTGCAGTGCTCCTGAGGCAGCGAGCCTCTGCTCTCGCTCTCTCTCTCTTTCTCCCTTCTCTCTTCCTCCCTCCCTTTCTTTTTTGCTCTCTCTCTCTCTCTCTCTCTTGCACGCTCTTTTTCTCCTCCTCCTCCTCTCTTTCTCTGTCTCTTGCCGGCGTGTTTCCTCTGAAGTCTCCGCAGCAGGATGCGCTGGGAACGGACCTGCAACTCTGAGGCTGGTTTATGCTGACTATGGGGGTTGAATGGGCGAGCAGAGCGGAGAGAGTAGCCCCCCTGCAGACGTGAGCCAGGCATCCTGTCCTGCTCCACCAATCAGCTCGAGCCCGCTCTCTGATTGGCCGAAGAGGCCCCAGCATCACTTACTAGAATATTCTATGTGCCTCTTCAATTAAAGGAACAGCATAGCTGCTCTCAGCCTGACAGGCTCATCTCAACTTTGATTTAGTATCTTTCTTCCATCCCTGCTCTTACCTTAAAGAGTACACTGATTTCTTTGTGCCTGACATTTTTCTGTGTAAAAAAAGGTAGTGTCAAAAGACAGGCGAGTGATATGATTAGTTTAATGTTTCATACTAACCTAGTGATTTGGTCTAATTTGGATTTGGTCAGAACATTTTAACAAATTTCACATTTAGTTAAGCGTGGGATGTTTGCTTTTGTTGTTTAAAAGTCAGCCAGATTAGTAATCAAGAGATAGGGATATCTGTATTTAAAATACACTGGGCAGATGCATTAATGTGTGAGTGTGTGTGTGTGTTTGTGTGTGTGTCTGAAACATGAGTTGGAGTTTCAGTAACACTGGCTGTTAAAGGGTTTTTAGAAAACTATGAGAAAGGCATCATTAGTTGCTACTGTAGTCTTGGGATTTACAAATGAGCAACCAAGCTAATGTAAAAGCCGTATTACCCTAATTTTCACAAAGGTTTGAACCAGCATAATAATGAACAGGTAGGTAAAAAAAACTGAGTTTGCCATATTAACAATTCAAGTAAGCTTACAGTAACTGTTTTCTTTCTTTCCCTAGCTCATGCTGTAATTCAAGTTTTCACAGAGCTTTGAAGACACTGAGGTCTAAAGTTTGCCGTGAAGTCTTCCAGGGGATACTCATCGACTGTGTCCAATTAGGTTCTTCCAGAGTAAACAAAAGCGGGACTAATCCCTAATGCTGCTTTGATGTGTTTTGTAAAGTTGCTTCTTCGTCTAGTCAAGCTATTTCTCTCTCTCTCTGTTCCATTTCATCACTGTCGGAAATGGCTTAAATTAATGATGTTTGTGATTAGGAGTCAGTAGAGAAGCCAGTGGAGGAGTAGCTTGCTTGCATTTTCAATTCCAAGGAGCTCCAACTTCTGAATAAGAAATACAGAGTAGTGCGGCCTCTGTTAGTTTAACTGCCCATTAGATAAAACATTTTTAAGGGCAAAAAAGGAAAAAGAGACAGTGAAAAACACTAGCAAGACCAGAGTCTGGTTGAAGTAACATCTCGTGTTGAATGTGCCGGTGAGTGCTTTGCTCATGTTTTAAACAATCAACTGAACGTGACAGACTTGTTTTACATGTATATTGCATATTGTCGGCTGCCATCTTAAAGTTGAAGAGGGAGGGAGGGAAAGAGAGGAGAGAGGACTTATCTGCCGCTCTCATCCAGGGCCTGCCGCATTCAGCCCCATGCAGGGCTGTTTGAGGGCTTTCACTTACTAGCTAATGCCCCTTCTACGGAATGTGTGGCCGTGTTCTTGCACTGACAACCAGGAGAGAGAAAGAAAGAAAAGAAGCCTCGGGCAGTATCTCAGCCTGAGGTCAAACGCCTTTCAAAGAGATATCTCAAATATTTTATTTAAAACGTGCAATGGCAAAGCCCATTTCCAGGATGCTATAGCTTATCCACTGACTGGAACAGGCACATTGATTTATATGTATAGCTTGTTGAGATGTAACAATGTTATTTCCCCCTCTCTGGGGGTGGGATAGGCTGTCATGTCTGTCCGCCTGAGGACATCCTCCGCGGGGCAATGCATTACACTGGGCAAATAGGTGAGAGATATTAAGCAGATTGAAAATGTCTCCCCGCTTGTCCTCCATTAGGGCTTTGTGGGTCGGGAGAGAGCCCCACTGTCCCCTGTGATCAGCACAAATGTTTCTCTGCCAAACCGCCATCAGCCACCAGAGACGTTGCCCCGGCAACCACATTCACAGGGAGTGTCAGGACAAGCAGAAATAAGGTGACAGACAAAGGCATGATTCTAATAAAACATGCATTATGTCTGTGTGGATATGGCTGGCTGGTTGTATTCACTTTCAAAGGCACGTTCAGCTATTTCATGATGCTGTATTCTAAATATACTTACATAGTGCCATTGATTGACTGCCGTATACAATAAAAACAATTAAAATGTTTTACACTGTTATAATGCAAGCTTGTTAGTTCACATTATGATATTATATTTACACAGTGTCACAATATAGATACCAATCCCTCTGTGTATCTTTGAAAATTATATTATACTAAATGTACTGTTTTATGTGACTGCTTTCCAAACTAGTACCTCTCTTGTATTAAAAAGTCTTTCTTTTCTTCCTCCTCACAGGGATAGGATGGCCAAGCAAAATAAATAAACAGTAAATTTCAAATTATATTATTTTTGGAAAGAATAATAATAATAAAATAAGTGAACCTGAGAATGTACAATTAACAACATTGCAGGTGTTTAGAGATGCTTTAAAAAGGATTATAAAATCCCGCAAGTTCATTAGCAAGCTCAGTGGCGGGCTCACATAAAGGGCTGTGTGTTTCTGCTCAGTTTCTTCTTAAAGAGAAGCAAAAGAGGAGTGGGAGAGAGAACGAGATAGAGAAAGAAAGAGAGAGAGGAAAAAAAAACATTGAACCTCCACGGCGGCTTTGACAGAAGGCCATTCTGCACACAGAGACACCTGCTGGGAAAGTTGGCTCGGAGTGAGGCTGAGCGGAGCTGGGAAATGAACAGCGATGGACGGACGCTGGCACTGGCTGGCAAGGCAAGCAAAGCAAGCAAGCAGGCAGGCAGGCAGGGCCCGGGATCCGGTAGGCTACTGTCCAATGGCTCGCTCCCCCCTCCTCCATTTCCTCTGCGCCATTAGAGCTGCGAGGGCACCTGACAGGTGGGGACGGAGGGAGATGGCTGCGGCCCAGAGCCAGGGCTTTAGCCTACTGCGTACACACACACGCACCCCCACACACACACACTAGCATACACACCCACATACATAGATGCGCACTCACACATGAACACGCATACACACACACACAAGCCTTCGGTCCATCCGTGGTCAGCAGTGGCCCAGAGGATTTAGGGAAGAAAGAGGGAGGTGGCACTGTTGGCAGTGCAAATGCTTCTGAGGTCTGTGTGTGTGTGTGTGTGTGTGTGTGTGTGTGCGTGCTCACATTTGTACATGGAAACTAGGGTGGATTTATGTGTGTGCATGAGTCAAAATGTTGTAAGTGTTGTTTGTGGCAGTAAGATCTGGTGCATGAGTGAATGTTTGTTTGTTTGTACTGTATGTTTGTTCTGAGGCTATAAACATCTAAAAAATAAGCCATTTCCACTAGTAAGTTCTCTTATGTTATGTATTCCTGACTCGTACTCTCTTTCTGCAATCTGTTTCACTCACACATATTTTCACACACGTTCAACACACACACGCAAACTTACACAAACGCACACACACAGAGACACATACAATAAACACACACACACAAAGCCATTCAAGGCACATACTCATCGCTATCTGCACAAGAGCCTTTGTGGCTCATTCACGTGCCAATTGGTGCGATGGGGCAGAGCGCACACCACAACTCACACTCATCTGCACGGCCTCCTCTGCCTCAATTACAGTTGGATTGGGCACAGAGAGGACAGCTCTTTAAGATGCCACACAATGCGTGCAGTGCCATTCAGACCCCATCATTAACAAATGATGCTAAATTTCCCGAATCATTGTTCTCATTAGCCTAATTGTGCCAGGCTTCCTCAAGCGGCCGGCTTTTTTCAAATCCAAACCCTCTTCGCGTCGCACTCAACTCCATCTGTCTCAGCGTGGCTGAGAGATGCTTTTTTCCCCCCCGTACCGGAGACAAAGTGTTTGTCCCGCGTCCCATCACGTTGATGCATGGGAATCGGCGCGTTCCACACGAAATGCTCACCCATATTCTCCAAGTTACAGAAAGAGATGCCACAAAAAGAGCCCATGGGACTGCCTACGATTGGCTCGTGGTCTGTCTGCTTTCCCAGAAGTCTGATTTATGGTTTCTGCTGCTAGCCAGCATCCACACATAGCCATAATGACGGGACATTACAAATTGTATTTCTTTCGCACCATGAATCCGACATGTGTAAAGAGCATCAATAACCTTTTGGAGAGGGGTGGGTGAACAGAGGTGTCTATATCTATGTGTGTGTGTGCAGGTGTTTTTCAGCCAAACATGTCAACCACCCGTATGTGGGTGTATGAGAGAGAGAGAAATATATATGTGTATTCGTTTGAGAGTATGTGTGTGTGTGTATGTATGTGTGTGGGAGGAGAGGTGATCCTCCCATCTGCTCAAGAGCTGAAGCAGAAATATCTGAACCTCGAGGGGGGTGTGTTTTACAGTAAGGCGTTGGTGCATGAGTCTCTGTGTGTGTGTGTGTATTCATGTGTGCAACTTTGTGCACAAGCACACGTGTCATTATCCCAATCACCCAGGCAGTGCAGATTCAATACTGAACTCTTGAGGAAAAGGAAGCTTGTTTTATGTGCTGGGGCCATGTGTGGACACACGTCTCTGGGAAGAGGCTCTCAGTTGGTCACAGCAGTGAAACCCTGTATCCATTTGGCTCCAGTGGAGACCGCTACAATGCAGACGAATGATTGAAGGTCAGTCCACTTTTCTCTCACCTGCAGGAAAAATACACTTTCTTCATGACAGTGCCATTAAGTCTCCCCTATCTCTGTTCCCTTCTCACCAGATTCACTAGAAATGAATGAAAGAAGTAGCCTGGCTAGAGCGACTACAAAGCTCATAAGAGCTTAGTCTGGCCATTCTACGATACTAACCGAATTCTGGGAGGCGGGCTTAACCGGCGGCAGTCAGAATCTACAACCGATCAGACCACTCGAGCTCGTTTCTCTTTGGTGCCCTCGAGTTTGGGATAATAATTCCTCTAAATCGGCAGCCTGGCCAGACTGACTTGCTCGCGAAATTGAATGTAGCATCACAGGAAGTATGGGCGGGCCCAGGCTATGAAAGAAGAGTTACTGGTTGAAATCAAACTCCACCTCACCCTGTTGAAGTGTGCTAAGTGCCCTGTTTTGAACCATTCCCTATTGCTCCCATTGGGCGCTATATTAATGCAGTTCATTTAACACCCTATTTGGATGTTTGATGGCAAAATGCAGTATCTCTATATTGACCTAATTGTTGATAAGTTGTAAGAAATTAGATGCTTGAGATAAGACCTGAAAACCGTAGCTATTATAAAGAAGAACCGGATATTATCTGTCTCCTTACTGACTTTTTAATTTTGACTTACCCAACCTCCAAGCTGTCTACATGCAGCATAGGTCTAAAAAAGATAGTAGAGGGACAGAGCAAGATACTTCCTGAAAAGTCTCTTCCTGGAACCACAAAAAAAGTGCAGGCTCTAACAGTTCCTCTAGATTTTCAGGGCAACTGGTAGGTAAATGCTGGTTCCTTTGCATTCGGGGGCTGGACTGAGCCAAAGGTCAATTGTCAAGTGGTATAAACGACTGTACCAATTGCTGTGCATTGACACATGGAATACATGGCCTGAATATGCTGAGAACCTGGCAGAATTTGGTGTAGTGTTCCCCAATGCTCCCCGACGTGCAGGTTGGCACCAGTTCAACCAGCAGCCTCATTCACAAGAGTGTGTAAGCAGGCTGGACTTCCCAGCTGTGACTGCGAGGAGTGTATGACCTGTAATAACCCTGAGCCTGCTAACCTTCGGCAACTCTCCTCCTGCTCTAGTTCCATTCCCAACCCTTCTCTCCACTCTGCTACTCCTCTCTGCATGTCTCCAGCACACACCGATCCTGCCCTCATACACCTTAAGTGAACAGTATATATGCCTCCCACATGATTCTCTTCTCACCCCTCACATGCCCATAATGTGCAATATATATGCCTCCCATCCATAGATTCTCTGCTCACCCCTCACACACTCTCACTGTATTTGCCTCCCACATGATTCTCTTTTCACCCTCACACGCCCTTAATATGCAGTAGACTGTATATATGCCCCCATTTGGTTTTCTTGTTACTCATTACATGCTTTCACTGTACAGTATACTGTATTGCCATTCATATGGTTCTCTTACCTCTCCTTACATGCCCTTAAGGCCGGCACACACCAGATACGACACAAAATTACGGTGCGAAAATGCAAAAAAATAGTGTGCGAAATTTTCGCACTCAAAGTGTACACACCGAGTGCGATGCGATTATTTTAATGCAATGCGATTATTTTGCATTCTATTTTGCATTTTGTTTCGTGGCATAATAATAAGCCCATGAATTACAGTTTGTGAATTTAATAACGTTTGCAAAAACTAAGAAGTACTTACAACTAGGCCTATAACAAATAATTTTATTGGCTCTCCATCCCTCATCATCGATCGCCATCCTTTAGGGTGCAATTTGGAACCCGTTTTTGCCCTTTACTCCACTATTTTGTTCCAATATTTCAATATGATCACGTTTAGATATTTTTCTCAGTATAAAGCATTAAAGCAAGTAGAAATATGAAGATATAATCATAGGACGACGGTAGCCAAGCTCGGAGTCCGGTAATAGGCTTCCAAAGTGAATATGCCTGCAACAAAGATTGTTTGATAACTAGGCCTACTTACCGGTATATATCACAAGATCTTGCTTGAAAATTTTGCAGCATTGACTAAAAAGGGTCTTTGGCAGATATATAAAAAAGGGGATACATTTTAAGGTTACCTTATATTTTATACCATTTCATTTGTCCCACCCTAGTGTTTCAAACGTCCCAGCCAATCGGGAGGAATGAAACAAATGACCAATTCTATTCAAAGATAAATTACACCACAATCGTCGTCCATCTATATGAATCAACACAAGACTTTAAGAGACAACATATGTCAGTTTTTGTTAATACAAAAAAGTGTTACTATCTGTAACGTTGTCTGCAAAAACGACACATCGAAAAGTGTTTCATCCGTCCCGGCTCTCCCCTACTTCAGGGTGAGTGTCGTTGACTGAATACATTTTGGGTGTCCTGGCTCCTCACCTAAGGAGACTTCGGACAAATTACAGAGAGCCAATTGATGAGTTTTTCACCCATTTCTCTTCCTCTGTGAAGTTCTATGTGTATTAGAACCACGGCCGGATCAATGCACAGGCTTTATATGGCTTCAGCTTAGGGGCCCCCGCCTCCCAGGGGGCCCCCAATTGGTCAAAAGAAAGAAAAAAATTAATATCCATTGGATCAAAATAAACATTTAAATAAAGCGGGCGCTGATTGGCAAATCCGCCTTCAGTATATAAACGAAAGACGCATGTCACAGTTGAACAGCGATATTAACAGAGACGAATGATATCTAGGCATATTATCTATCTAGGCAGACCCGGCGCCAGAAACGGAGGACGGGCCTTGCATTGCTTTGGGGGTGGGGGCCCAAATATAAACGCATGCGAGATAAATGCATTCACTATGCGATAAAGTAAAGATACATCAAGAGCTAATTTTATTTTGAAATCGTAGGCCAACCTCTAACACACAAAATCCTAGACCATAGCATTATCTCACCTGATAATCCAGCTCGTTTTAGAGTTTGGCATAGGCTACTTAAAAAAAACAACTGAACGATTTGTTGTGATTACTGCATAGGCCTAGTTGTTGAAACAGCTCCGTACGCCTATATCTTTTTTTCCTTTTAAGGTGGCATTATCTAGGCTATCAACACGGTTTTGAGGATTAGACAGCCATTACGGCTGTAGCATGGGGGCGCGCGAGCATTGCACCTACAACTTCTGACAGAACTTTTGATGATGAGAGTGAACTTAACTCCAGTCCACCGAAACATGGGCATATCACTGCATAACCCCAATAAACCATGAATATATTGTAAGAGCAGGCTGCTTCGTAGTAAAAACGTGTCTTACCGGCTTGCAGTTAACAAGAGCTTTTCTCCCTGTTGAGCTGGCTCAGTGTCGCTGACATGATCATTCATGTAAAATGAATCTGCACTAGATTATAAGGTCTGACGACGAATTCAACCGCGGTCAACTGCCAACAAATGTCCAACTTTCAACAACACAAACACTCCATTTACTTCATCCTTCTCCCCATGATGCTCCAGCTCAGGGATAGCCTACGGAATGCACTTGCACGTCAAAAAATCAAAACGTGAAATGATTCGGCCGTGTTCTAAAATAGATATGTGATTAAATTAATATTTGTTGTGTATTAAATATGATGCTAAATATTGGTAGTGACCATTTTGTCTTTCCAAAATACTGCTCGGGAATTTACAAACCTACTCACTTGGTATAGGTAATAAATGTTCAGTGAAATTACGCATGCCACCATGAACATTTTAGTGCGTGGGCGAGGGGGGGCCTACAGCAAACTGTAGCCTAGGGGCCCCTGGTCATGTTGATCCGGCCCTGATTAGAACCCTGCAAAGTCATTATTTGATTGGTTAGGAGCTCTTTTTCGCATGCAAAATTTCGCATCAAACAAAACCGTTCCGAAAGCTTTTTCGTGGCAACGAACTTCATCCTCGGTGTGTACATACTAATTGGAATACATGTGTTTAACAGCCTGCGTAATTTCATATGAACATTTCGTCCGAAAAATTAGACTTGGTGTGTACGGATCTTTAAGGTGCAGTACTGTATATATTTCACCCATATTCACCTTTTGCCCTTGCCTCGCTTGTGTGATAGTGATACATGCATCTATGTTCTTGAGAACAACCTCTAACCGGTATGTGGTATTGGTGGTGGTGATGGTGGCTGTTTGTGCTTTTTGCTGTTTATTTGTTTGTTTTCTGCTCTTTGGCAGATGAGAGTAGACCTGGTTGAATCCTGATTCAATCGGATCTTTCACCCGTATCTTCATATTAACTCATGAGTCGCGATTCTCTGGTGTCATTAACCCGGATCACTTCAGTCCTAAGTTTCGATTTAAAATGATAAACAGCGCCACACACAAACCTCTTGCAACATTAGCTAATACTAGCCCTAGACATCTTAGCTGCCATAAGATGTATAACGTTACAGATACTAACGTATCCTCGGTTCTCTGAGTGAGAAGCCGAAACGTACGAGTGGATGATGCCTATCATCTCCTGCTTTTCTGAAGTCATTTTAAACCAACCCGCAGGCAACTACTTAGACAGCCCTGCGTGACGTCAGAAAGTCTATATATTGACTGCGCTTACGCTTCAGGTCCTCTTTGCCAAGCTCGCCAGCGTCGGCGATTGAGGCCCGAAGCGTACGTTTCGGCTTCTCACTCAGAGAACCGAGGATACGTTAGTATCCGTAATGTTCTCTTTCGTTTCGAAGCCGAAACGTACGAGTGGATCACTACAACCAAGCCTCAAGAGCCCTACACCAAGGAGCCCGAGGTGGGAGGATCCATGGGACCGCCGCCGGGCCCAGAGAGAACACTCTCTGCTACACCCGGCCTGGTGACGTCCAATGCGTAAAAGCGCGCGAAGGTGTTGCCTGAGGCCCACGAAGCGCTCAAGCAGATATCCTTCATGGGGACGCCTTTCCAGAAGGCCCAAGAAGCCGCCACTCCACGGGTGGAGTGCGCCCTGACATGAACAGGCGGAGGAACACCCGCCGCCTCATATGCCAGACGTATGGCTTCCGTAAGCCAATGCGACATACGTTGGGTAGACAAGGCCTGACCCTTGGCACGCTCGCCATGGCAGACGAACAACTGGTTCGTCTTCCTGATGCTCTGCGTATGCGTCAAATAGGCACGAAGCGCTCTGACTGGGCATAGAGTAACGGGCACAGAACTGCCCGTCTCAGGAAGGGCTGCGAGCTCAATGACCCTCGAACGAGGGTCAGTGGACAGCACTTTCGGGCGAGAAAAGGGATTCTGCAGAGCGAGGACCCGGGCCCTTGAGAGCACACAGAGGCGTAGCAGTCAATGGATGGCCGCGCACACACGATCACATCAGGATCGCTATGGCCTCTTACGCCGCTCACGGCTAGCCGGACGGTTGGCGGGAGCTGGGCGCCCGCGTGAGCGAGTGAAGTGAGGGCGGTGATTCTCCCTGAAATAACACAATGTTCTGCACGTAGCCTATAGATGTAATGTATTAAAATAAAATTGTTAATTTGGTCCGGTAGACAGTCCGAAACATTGCAAACTGTAGATGGGGACTCTTGAATCCTCGGGTCTGCAGAATTAACCGGCCACATGAGGAAACTCGTGTAACCGCGGTTACGTGGTTGGATCACTTGGATCTTGAGTCATACGGTTAGCGCCAGAGCGAGTCTCTCCTCATGTTAGGAAAGCAAATCCACAACAAACGCTATTTTTTTCCACTTCTGAAATAACATGTTCCGCATGTAGCCTACATATGTTGTTATGACCTTAAAATTGTTATACAGTTTAGTCTATTTTACTGATGTTGTATGATCTCTTGTATGGAACAGATTCTATTAACTGTAATGTCATTTGTGGTGTGAGCGACCTCTACTGGTCAACATTGATATTTCAATGCATATTGTTTAAAGTTCGTTTGAGACATAATAATAATAATAATAATAATAATAATAATAGCTATGCGTAATAATACTACCACTACCACTACTACTAATAATAACTAATAATAATAATCTATTAATCCCCCCGGTGAAATTCAGTTAAACACAATCACTCCGGCTATAGGCCTAATATAGATAACATCATTAGTTCTCTTTTGTTTTGAAGCCGAAACATACGAATGGATGATCCCTATCATCTCCTACTTTTTCTGAAGTCAATTTTAACCAACCCTTTGAAAAAAGGGCAGTAAGCGCTCTGACGCGCGCAGGCAACTACTTAGACAGCCCTGCGTGACGTCAGAAAGTATATATTGACTGCGCTTACGCTTCAGGTCCTCTTTGCCTTTTTCACCTCGCCTACTGCGTGTGTGTTTCTGAGTTGATCTTTGTTTGCTTTTGCAAATAATTCTAAAACCCAACGGCTTTTGTCAAAGCCCACCACAACAGCTTTTTTCAAAGCTCTCCGAGGGATTCCGTCTTGCTCAAAGTGCTCACGCCGGTCCCTAACTTCTGGTACCTCGAGACGCAAGATGGCTACTCGTCGCTGTACCGACTGTGATCGCCCCATGGCGCTCTCCGACCGCCATGCTGTCTGCTTCATTTACATGGGGAGTGAGCATGCTATGCTAGCCTTCTCACAGCCTGATCTCTGCTCAGCCTGTGAACGCCTCTCCCCCGCTGCTATTGGCAATCGAGCAGCATTTTTTGTGGGATCCACTGGCAGTCCAGGGGCGGCTTCCACCCCCGTTGGCATCAGTGCTCCTCCTGCCCGCCAGTTGGCCGAGCTTCCCCCGGCGTCCTCGTACCCGGATGGGCTACTCGACCGGTCTTCGGTGGCTACTCGGCCGTCGGTTAGCTTCTCAGCGGCTAGTCTGCTACCGGCTAGCCAGCTAACCGCGGCCCATCCGGCTAGCCCTGCTAGCTCCATCGGCGCTGCCTTTGCTTGCGCGGCTACTTCGCCGCTCCATGTCGACGACTCGGACGACCCGGTCATCGAGGCTGTTGATGAGGAAGAGCTCGCCTCCTTTCTCTCCGCGAAGGGATGCGCCACTGTTGAGGATCTGCCACCGATCCAAAAGACCCACGCCGCCCAGCTAGCTTCAGAGCTAGCTACGATGGCTACCCAGGCGGCTAACAGGCTTGGCCTGCCCCCGCCTCAGCGCTGTCCGGGGAGGCGTTTTGACCCTTTCTCCGGCGTGCTGCCTTCACCTGATGCCCTCCCCCTCCCTGCTCACCCCACGTTCGTGGCGGATTTGCAGGCCTCCTGGGAGGCTCCCTACGCTGCCATTGCCCCCATTCAGGGACACGCAGCGTTTTACGCAATGGACGGCGCGGGCGCCATTGGCCTCATACAACTCCCGCGCGTTGAAGATGCGGTCGCTGGGTGCTTAGCACCATCTTCCGCCACCACCTGGACATCGCCTCCTGAGCTCCCTTCTAAGCCGTGCCAACGCACAGAAAGGCTCGTCTCTAAGGCCTTTATTTGTACAGGCCAGGCGATTAGGGCGCTTAACACCGCCTTCCTCCTCTCCTCTCTATCTGAGGAACTGGTGGCGGATCTCTCAGCGCAGCCGTCAGATCTCACTCTCCACCAGCTGCGCAGGGCCACCGCTCTCACCTCACTGGCCATCAGGGCGGCCTTTAAAGCCGACGAGCGCTCCCTTGGCTCTTTGGTCGTCATCGACAGGCACCTCTGGCTGAACCTCTCGTCCATGCCAGAGAAGGAGAAGAGGCATCTTATGAACGCTCCAATCTCCGCTGACGCTCTGTTCGGCCAGGCGCTGGAACTCCAGCGCGATCGCTTAGAGAAGACAAGGTCAGCGGCTCAGGCCCTGCAACCCTTGCTTCCTAAGCGTGCTCCGCCTCAACCAGCCGCTCCGGCTCCGCCTCAGACGCGCGCTCGCGCGCCTCAGCGGACGCATCAGAAGAAGAAGGCAGACGTGCCCAAAGCTGTGCCACCGCCAGCTACTGAGTCACAGCCTTCATGGCAGCGCTCTTGCGCAGCCCCCGCCACGCGTCCAACTAGCCAGGAGCAGCGCAAGAGGCCACAGCGATCCTGATACGATCGCGTGTGTGCGGCAGAGCATGTCATGCGACGCCTGTCCATTGACTGCTATGCCTCTGCGTGCTCTGAAAGGCACGGGTCCTCGCTCGGTCCTCCAGCTCGGAGCGTTTACCCCACTTCGGCGGTCCTCTCTGATCTCACCCCCTCACAGGGCACTGACTTTGCCTTGTTCACAAGCACCCCGCACACACATTCCCGCCCCTCTGGGGCAATGTTTGACAATGAGCCCCGGCTCCGGCCGGAGGACGCTCTCTGTTCTGTCAGCGCTGTCGCGCACCGGGGCACCGGTCCCGTCTCCACCGCGCATTCAGCTTAAGCACGCCGTGCGCTCTGCGCCTTGCGTGATGTTACACCCCGAGGGCGCGCCTCTACTGACGTCGCGACCCCCGCGTCCTCTTTCTCACTCGCCCCCGGGCAGTGGGCGTGCGACGCGTCAGAGTCATTTACGGTCGAGAAGCACTTCCCCAACTCTCTCGCCGCCTGTCGGCCTTTTCATCGCTCAGATAAGAGCAGAGCTGTCTGCTCAGTCAGACGCATCTGCCATTGTGCGATTGGGAAACTTCTCCCCCCTCTCCACCGCCGCGCGATCCAGGTCAGCCGCCCCACGGGGCGTCGCGAGTGATGTGCGCGGCTCGCCAGCCATGTGTGAGCGCCGATGGGTCTCACACACGGTCGGCTTGCCCCCAGCCCCCACGCTACGACAGGCCGCTGCCATGTCAGTCGAACGCTCTCCAGCTTCGCGGACAGCCTCAGTCACCGACCTCGGTCCCCATAGTGCCACTCGGGGGCAGCATAGCACTTCGTTTGTCCTTGCTGCCTCCTCACTCAGCCTCTCTGCTCAAGCAGAATTGGGCGATGTGCACAACGTCACGTTGGGTCCTTTCAACAGTGTTGAAGGGCTATCAACTGCAGTTCAGGTGGCCACCCCCGCCCTTCAGAGGTGTCCTAGAGTCAGTGGTGCCCCCCTCCAGGGCCCCTGCTCTCAGACAAGAGCTTCGCGATCTTTTGAGAAAGTGTGCTATACAGCGCGTAGATCCGGCACTGGCTCGCGCAGGTCGTTACAGTACGTACTTCCTGGTGCCCAAGAAGTCGGGCGCTTTTCGTCCTATTCTAGACCTCAGAGCGCTCAATGCTTCGCTCAAACCTCTCATTTTTCGCATGCTCACGCGGCGTATGGTGGCGGAGTCAGTCCGCCAGGGGGATTACATGGTCACCATAGACCTTCAGGACGCCTATTTCCATATAGGCATAGTCCCGAGGCACAGGCGTTTTCTACGCTTTGCCTTCGAGGGCAGAGCTTACGAGTACACAGCCCTCCCCTTCGGTCTGTCTCTAGCACCTCGGTGCTTCACCAAGTGTGTGGAGGCGGCGATCGCTCCTCTACGTGCTCAGGGCATCAGACTCCTCAATTACTTGGACGACTGGATGCTGCTGGCAGATTCCAGACAGCTCTTGACATCTCAGGTTCACACTGTACTGCGTCACCTGCACGATTTGGACTTCTTAGTCAACCTGAAGAAGTGCATGCTCTCTCCCTCTCAGGAGGTCGAGTTCTTAGGCGTGAGGCTGAACTCACGCTCAATGAGAGCGACGCTCACTACGAAGAGGTTACAGGACGTCAGGGCGTGCCAACGCCACTTCAGACTAGGTGCCTGCGTTTCGGCCAGGCTGTGTCTCAGACTGACTGACCCACTCGGCCTTCTACACTTACGCCCGCTGCAGTTCGCCTTGGCGGAACTGGGTGTGTCCTCCAGGTCGAACCCCACCAGTCGGATACGCGTATCCAGACGCATGTGGCTAGCCCTCGCACATTGGCGCAGGCCGTCGTCCTTCACCAAAGGCGGCGCGCTTGGTGCTGTGACCAGACGCATGACGGTGACCACCGATGCGTCCAAGAGCGGCTGGCGCAGCCTCCAGGAGGCTTCACATCAATGTGTTGGAGCTCCTAGCTGTCTTTTGCGCTTTGAAGGAGTTTCTCCCTCTTCTCGGAGGAGAACATCCCCTTTCGTCACGCTTCATGAAGGGCGTCAGGCAGCTTCGCCCCTCTTCCACACGTTCGGTCCCTACTTGGGACCTGGCCACTGTCCTACGCGGACTGGATCTTACGCCCTTTGACCCTCTGTCGAGTGCCAGTCTAAAGATTCTTTCCCTTAAGACTGCGCTTCTGCTCGCCCTGGTCTCGGTGAAGCGCGTTAGCGACCTGACTGCTCTGTCAGTCAGTCCCGACTGTCTTGAGTTCACGCAAGATGACGCGCGGGTGACGCTGCGACCGAATCCCTTTTCTCGCCCTCAAGTGCTGTCTACTGACCCTCGTTCGAGGGTCATAGAGCTCTCAGCCCTGCCTGAGACGGGAGGTTCTGTGCCCGGTCGATCCACTCGTACATTTCGGCTTCGAAACGAAAGAGAACGTTACGGATACTAACGTATCCTCGGTTCTCTGAGTGAGAAGCCGAAACGTACGCTTCGGGCTTCAAGTCACCGACGCTGGCGAGCTTGGCAAAGAGGACCTGAAGCGTAAGCGCAGTCAATATATAGACTTTCTGACGTCACGCAGGGCTGTCTAAGTAGTTGCCTGCGCGCGTCAGAGCGCTTACTGCCCCTTTTTTCAAAGAGTTGTTTAAAATTGACTTCAGAAAAAGTAGAAGATGATAGGCATCATCCATTCGTACGTTGCGGCTTCTCACTTAGAGAACCGAGGATACGTTAGTATCCGTAACGTTGTCTTCTATTAGCAGTCTATATAATGTAAGGCTATGTTATTATCCCATAAGTAGCCTAGCATAATAAACATATTAATAGATCCAGCAGTGATATTAACCATTGTACACTATGACTAGGAGTTTTCTTGTCGATTTAGCAATACTGACTCAAGTGACTTGCATAACCCGGATCAGTTGAGTGAGTGACTCAGAATAACCCAAATCCTGAAGAGGAATCGATTTTGCCAGGCCTAGATGAGAGGAGATTGGCCATATGGTTTGTTTTTGTGCTGAGCATTTTCAAACGCAGAGACACCATCAATACTCCGGGTGCGACATGATCAGATGCCACTTGGCAAGGTACCTTTGCTCCAGCCAAACATAATATGCTTTAGCAGCCTACAAGCATATTTTCAGAAGTGTTGAATTATGTCTGTCTTTAATGTCAAAACACCTTTTCACAAATGATTCAGTTACACTTGCCAATTATTTTATCTCTTTGCTCCGGAATGATAACCCTAGACCCAATGTCTGTCTTTATCTACAGTCTGTGTGTGTGTGTGTGTGTGGGTGAGTGCGTGCGTGTATCTGTGTAAAGCACAGCATGGGTGTTAATCTCAGGAGGGTGCTTTGGACACTGGGGTTGAAATGTGTGGGTTCTCTTCCTTAGTCCTGTGGCGTAAATGTAGAGAGGCTCCAACCCTGTAATGAAAGGTCTTTTGTCAAAACACACAGAAAAGCTTCCTTTGGTTTCATGGCAAGGAATGACATTGCCTGTAAGATAACAGTAATAATATTGTCATCCCTATGACAGCTGTTCCTTACTGAGAAATAGAGGAGATAATAAAAAACTAAGAACATTAGTTTACAGCTGCAACTGTCACTTAAATACTGAATACTAGGTCCAAAAGCTAATAACAAAGTCAGAGCAGATTTGTATTGTAGTTAAAATCCACTAATGTATTACCTGTTCTTACGCTTTTAGTGTCTGCAGGGGCAAACATGCAAGTGTGTTGTCATAAAGATGTGTAGACGTGTATTGTTTCAGCAAAAAGGAGTTTCCAAGGCGTTCGAGAGAATGTACTGTCTGAGGAGACAGAGGATAACAGGGAAAAAAAAAATGTGGGGTGATGAAATATCGGGGTTGAGAGCAAGGGAAAGCTCACACAAAGGAACAAGAAGGGAGGAGAGAAGATGTGTCTGGCAGGTGTGATCCTGCACTATTCTTCTCTTGCCCGTTACTGTGTGGACCTTCAAGCTTTGTGCTATTCGGTACGTTCATCTTGGCCCAGTCTTGAGAGTAGAGGAAGGAATGCATGGAGAGATTGGAAAACACCAATTTTCTCATAATAATGACCACCATTCATTTTATTATTAGACCTTTTTAGACCATTATGTTAGAAAATAAGACCAACACAACACATTGATCGAAACATTCATATGATCCCAGATATTTCATTTTTATTGATGAACAAGCTGGCAAGCTGGTGTATATCAGCTTTGGCATGGGACTCCAGTGCCTTTACGCCCAATGACGCTAACTGTAGATTCTTCTTGCATATTTTGCAGCGAGCTTCATGTTTATTGCCGGGGACAGCTTATAACCAGAACTCGCTGTTATCCAGCCAGGTCTCGTTAAATATACACTTGCCCATGTTCTTATCAACTGTCTCTGAAAACTCTCTGATTTTTTCAGTGAACAATGCTTAAATTTAATTAAATTTAAGACCTAGACCTTCGTTTTTTAGATTTAAGGCCTTAAATTTCACTTTTTGAATTTTAGACTTTTTAAGACTTTTTAAGACCCCGCGGGAACCCTGTTAGTAGTAGTAGCAGTAGCAGCAGCAGCAGCAGGAGTAGTTTTAGTAGTAGTAGTAGTAGTTTTACAGGGCCTGTTCAGACAAAATGTATCCTTATCATCTACTCTAGACATCACAGTGTTTGTTCATTCCAGCTTTTGTCTCACATGCTTCAGTGTTCTTCTCTTTAGATAGTCCTCTGAGTCTGGGCTTGTTTGTGAACTTTGCATAAAGATAGAGTGCAGCAACATAGATGTTCAGGCTGTTTTTGGAGACATTGAAGGATCTTTAGATAGTGCGCCTAGACCATCCGTGTGCAATCATGGGTGATCACAGTTTGTTATGTGCCTTCCAGTTCAATTGGCGTCTCCTGACCATTTATCCGTGACGTTCCTGGCAGTCTCAACCTTTCCCCAAGAGTGTTGGTGTCACAGTGATGTGATTCAACTGTAGCGTCTCATCAGCGAAGCTAGCTGGATTTTGACCGCTGGTTTTCAGTGCAACACAAATCTGGCCAGCTCAGCTTTAACACTAATTCCTAATGATCCCATTATACACTAATAGGGACTGTCAGTCCAATCTGACCTTTTCTGATGTTATCTGTGGCAATGTAAACAGAGCGACGGTAATCAGGATAATGAGGTGTTAACATGAGGCCCAATGCACAAAATGTCACCCTTAGTGCTTTTTTCCTCCTCCCCATGGTGACGAGTAATGTGGCCTTGGGGAAAGATAAAGATTGCAAGTACAAAGCGTACAGGTTTTGAAGCCGTGTAAGAGATGATGCTTTATGAACTGGTTCTATAAACTGCATGTATTCACGTCGATTCCAGCGCTCAGCAAGACTCGAGCTTTGTTTTTTGCCCCAAATTACAGGGTGGGTTCTTTGCAAGCTTTAAAGATCAGCCACCTTGTTATAGTTTCAAGCTGTCTCCTCTAGTCTCGCAGAAATGCTATTCATTTCAGAGGAAGGGGTGCAGGGTGGCAGGGTAAGGGGTGTAGGCAGTTGGAGGTGACATTAAAGGCAAACCAGACAAGAAGCACTCAAGGACTGGAGAGGACAGAGACAGACGAGGAGAGTGCAACAAACAAGCAGAGGAAATCACATGACCCGGGAGCATGTTGAAAATACCTCATTTGTGATAGGAAGTCCTGCGGCAACAGATGCTGTGTGTACGTGGACCTGGATCTCGACGTCCGGCAGGCAACAGGAACTTATTATGGTGTACCCTTTTATTCTGGGAGAGAGATGGGGTGCGTGGGTGGAGGGTTGTGGGAGAGGGGGTAGGAGAGCAAAGCGTGCGGCTACATGCGCCAATTAGCTGTGGTAGAAAAGGTGCTTAGAAATTTGCTGCATTTTAAATCCAGGCAGTTTTTGTCATGTGTGTTAGCCCCGGGCCTCAAGGCTTTGCCAGCCGAATTAATTTCAATAACACTGACGTTACTTAAAAGGTCAGACATAAATGGTAGACTCTTGGTTTTAATTGCAAGATTTAGTATGCCTGTCCTCAGCGCTCTATTTATCTCAGAGTGTGCTCATTTCCACAGGCTCCTAAGAGAGGTCTATTTTGTCTGTCTGCTATGACTCTGAGTCAGTTACTCTGAACCATTGTGTGTATTTTTGCTCACATTAGTATATGGTTATTTGTTATACATGGTTTTGCTCTCATTAGTGTATGATCATTCATTTGTCACTGCCATTGATAGTGAAAGAGTGTGTGTGTGATTTATTATTGTAGCTGTTTTTGTGTTTTTTTTTTTGTTTAACCATGGTACAGCGCATTCAGTCCATCAGGGTTATACCAGGGTTGTATCTGACAACGCCCAGCTGTTCTTGGGTGCAGCGCAATAGGGAAACAGCCTGCCTGCCATACGTATTCAACAACAGCACTCCCTTTGCCAAGGAACTGAAAAATAGACCCATTTCACAAACACCTAATGTCCTCACTGTACACACACATACAAAACCTCTCAACACACCCCATTCTCATCAAAAACGCACTTTCCTCCAACACAGACACACACACACAATGGCTCTTTATTTCAAGCACAACCACTCACGTGCTCTCTTGGCACCTCATTGCAGTGGAGATGGATCCACCTTGAACCTTATGGGCTTTCATGGATGGGCCTCTCTCAGCTAATGATGACAACACCAGCACTTGGGCTCGGCATTCCCCGTGTGACAGTGACGGAGGGTAGAGAGGGAGAGAGCAGTGAGCGGTCTTCTCTGTGGACTCTCACATATAGCAAAGGGTGACAATTTTGTGCTTAGGCATACACACCATCTATTGATTTCACCCAGACACAGAACAGTAGGCAGAATGTAAAACAACACACATGCTTTGTAGTCGGTAAGGTAGTACACCTATTTATCATCACATGGAGAAACACAAACACACACACACAAAGTTGTAATCTAATATATAAACAAATGAAAAAGAAACACCGGCAACCTGGAAAAAGAAACAGGCTGCAACAAATCTAATCACATGAAGGTCTCCATGGAGATGAGTGTACCCAGGGTTGGCGGAAATTGGTAAGGAAGGTGAGAGGTGGGGTATAGCAGCCTATTCTGCCACCGCCATCTCTCCCGAGTGCTCGAGAGCACTATTTCATTCCGCCACCAGCAGCACCATGTGACATTTCATTTCATTTAGCCGGCTTTGGCGAGCAACATTTCCGAAAGGGTGACGAATAGCAAGCAGTTTTGAGCTTCTTCACAGATGCTCTTCCAAGATGCTGCTTCAAGGCCACACTCAGTTTAGCTGTTCAAGACAATGAAGGGCGAGCATTGTTGTGAATGCCATTGTTTTTTGTTGTTTTTCCCCATTTTTCACCCAACTGGCAGATTGCATCAATTCAGGCAGAATTGTGAAGCAAGGTTTTGGGGAGCAGGTTTTGCAGCTTGAGTGAAGGACAGCGGAAGAATAGTGTGCCATATGTCCCTTTCAGCTGGAACACACCCCAAATCTTCCAACCCACAATCCCCCCATCCACTGGAGACAAGGTCAGACGCGCCCGAGAGAATCGCACCAGACCTGTCAGCTCCTGAGTATACAGTGAAAAGTGAAAGAGTCTTTCAGTCTCTGTCAATGCTCTCATTCTTTGTTTCCATTCTCAAAGTTCTTTCTCTGCAGTGTTGATGAAGGACACACACTCTCAGATTGGAAGCCGAGTGACTCGATTCATCCGCAACGCTGGAGCTGGCTTGACATTTGGGCAGATTGACTGGCCTGATCGGCATCAGTCTTTCTTTCTGCCTTTGAGTTATCAGAATGTAGCACTGAAAAAATACAGTACATACACACAAAGAGACACAGAGACATAACATTTGTCTTCTCAAGTCCACATACACGTAACCTTTTTCATGCTCCATGACTTGCCATACTTTTCCCCCTCTGCTTTCCCCAGTTGTGCAATTATTACTGTGCTGTGACTGCAGGAAGATCATAAGTGTAGCCTCTATGCCTGTTTACAATCCTCTCCCCAACCCTTTGCAAACTCTGTCCAAGGCAGGCAGGCATTGTAATAACTCTAGTCTTATTGAAAACTCAGGCCAGGGCATGTGGGAATGACTGTTAGGTGCTCATCGCTGTCAGAACCCAAACACGCCTTTTTTCATTTCTATTTCCCATTGATTGTTTATGCTCCTATCAAATGACTGCAGCTATTTGAATTCCACAGATCCATTTTTTACCCGCTGCTCTCTTCTCCGCCATCCCCCTAGCCTATATCCTCCCAGTTGGAGTCTCATCGACTGACAGATCTGAGCACAGCCTTCCTGCGCAAGGCTGCTTGCTTGTGGTATGTTAACATTGCTATGCTAATGTGAACACAGCAGTATTGACATCAATAATGTGCACACATGGAAAAATAGTGAAAGGGCCCATCTCTACCTGGCTGCCATATACTGTAAAAAATAAACTGTAAATTTTATGGCAAAAAAAAAAAAAAACCTGGCAGCTGTGGTACCGTCAAAAATACAGTAGCCGTATTAGTTTTACAGGATTGCACCCTCTGTATTGTATATTTAACAGATTTGAATTGTTTTCTTTTTACAGGTTTAACGGTGTAATCAGAATAATTATGTTGATATAAAAACGTTTTTTACCAGTCAAAATTCAGGGTTTGCATTGTAATATTAATGGTTCATGACCATCTATTATACAGTTCAGGGAGGCGCTGTGGCTCAGTGGGCTAAGGCGTCGTGCCATGACTCCGGCAATCCGGGTTCGATTCCTTTGCTGATCCTTCCCCATCTCTCTCTCCCATTCATTGTCTGTCTCTTCACTGCCACTATCCAAATAAAAGGCAAAAGCCCCAAAAAATGTCTTTAATCTCACCTTGATCAGCTAGCATTCTGTCCCCTGAATACACTGTGAAATAAACCCGGTCTCAAAAGACAACACAGGGGCTGTGTGCTTAGTGTTTGGACCACATCAATATTTGTAAATCAGTTCCAAGCATCCATATTTTCATCATGACTCATCATTGGCCATGTTGTAGTCAATGCTGTTGCTGTTTAGAAATAGATAAGTACATAAATGAAGCTATTGACCCTGAACTAGAGCAGAGATATAATTAGTAAAATATGCAAAAAAGAAAAAATATATATTTTGTCTAAAGTAACATACCAAGTATTAGTAATAAATAAATATTTATATTGCATGGAACAGCGGCTAAGGCTTTCCTATTGTGTATATGAAACTAGAGCTGTATAACTTTATCACCAATTGTTGTTACTGGTCACCCTATAGACAGAGGACTGAAAAGTAAAACCTATAATTCATTGGTTGCCTCTGTGGTTCAGTCCTCCTTCAAAACCATTGCTCACAGTATACAGCATCACAGGATCATTTCTCACAGCATAGAGCAAAGTTAGAGCAAAATATCGCTTTATGAACTTGAAGGGAAACACAAAGCTTTCATTTATATCTCTGATATATATCTAAGCTGTTATTTATTGAGAGGCTTTTCAATCAGTTCTGGATTTTTCCTCTTCAAGTTGTTGACTTCAAATTTCATGCTGCCACCTCAAAGTATTGGATTTCATCAGGAGTGTGGAGGAGATTTCATGTCTGATTTGTTGGCTTGCTTTTAAGCAACTGCCAGACAAGGGGCATCGAACTAGTTTATTTTTCCATTTGCACGTGAACGGCAATGCCACGGTGAACATGGCAGGCATTTGTCCAGTGAGTGACACAGTCTGAATACTAGATGCCTTACAGAGCCTCAACTTCCAGCCTTTCATTGAGACACTGTCTGAAATGAGCCACAGCCATCTAGGTCTCCCAGAATGGGCTGTATTGATCCTAAAACATGCCTTTCGCTCTAAGGGTCTGTAATTAGCAGAGCATTTTTTTTACACTCAGTGCCAAGTTGCCATGCTGTACAGCCAATAAATATTGACACGTACATACAGCACCAATTAGGGATGGGTATTGATAAGTTTTTATCAATATCGATGGCATTACCTATTCTGCCTATCAATCCAATTCCTTATCAGTTCTCTTATCGATTCCCCCCAAAATCTATGGTTGCCAATAAAGTAGTTCTACAGTCTTTTGCAACAAAAGCAAACATTTATTTTTTCTCGAAATTATTTTCTGCACAAAACTGGTGAACATACTTGATACAAACATAATGAGCAACTTGACAAGAGGTAGGGTAAAAGACTACTTAGTAGCAGCCTGTCTGGCTGTCATCGTTGTCATCTAAAATTCATCATGAAACATAAATATATTTGTACTCAAGTCCGCTGTAATAATGAAAAACTATGTATGCTGCTCGCAGTTGCAAAGCGATAATGTGCTAGTCTAATGCAGGACATTTAATTTGAGCATTACCATCGTCAACGGAGGTCACAGTGACCGGCAACGTTAGCACCCCTCCGTAGGCTGTCGAACATACTCTTGGAGCTTATTCCCATGCTTCACGGACACATGTTTTAAAGCGGTAGTTTGTTTTTTTACACCTTGAGCCCCTTTCACAGATTGTTTAAAATGCAATAGACTAAATAGAATGAATAAAATGAATAGAAGTGGAAAATATTATTAGGGCTTGCCAAAGTTACATCAAAACCACAAGACAGTTGCATTAAGGCACAGAAGTTCACTATGAAAAAAAGGTCTGTGTTTAAAACTCGTGCTGTTTATTCACAGTTTACCATCCTGAACATCAATTGTCAATCGCTGCCACTGCTTTCTTGCCTGGCAATATCAGCCACCGAAAGCCTAGTGGTAGGCTATTGCAGACAGCAGTGTTGCGCATGCATTGAATAACAATTAATGAACGTGTTTATAATTTTGGTGGACGTGAACTAAACGAACTAACATTATATTACTGCCTGATGAATGATACTGTGAACACGTTTGTTTTTCAATTTTTGAACTATGAACTGAACTAGCAGCTAGTTCATGTAGAAAGTGAACGTTACCAACACTGGTCTTAGGCTAACGTTACTTTCTGCGACTGCAACAGTTAGTGTAATCACTCAAATGACCCTTAATTTACATTAGTGGGGAAATTTAGGTAAACACATACAACTCAGAACTAGCGGTCTGGCTTTACTGAAACAGAAAAACTGTGCTTACATTTCTTACGAACGAAATCGGGAAACTGGCAAACTATAAATCTTATCTAGAAGCTGCTTACAGGTTGATAATGTACCCAGGCTACATCTTTAAATTTATGAACTGACTAACACTTTAGCACACAAGACCGGGAGTCCTACACAGTCAATAAGGCGGCCTAGGATATGCCGGTTCTTGCTCACCTCATCGTTGTGACGACGCACAGCTATCCTGTAGCTCTCATCCAACTGTGTTGCAATGTTCACTCTCCCAAACGCTGAAAGTTTTAGGCAACTGTCCATATGCATCTTCGATGTTTCGATGCATCTTCACCTTTTCCGAGAGATGGTGCATAGACGTCTTAATAATGTACTATGTCATGCAGGGCTGGCTGAGGGAATCATTCAGGGAATGGATAACAAAAATTACGTACAATATCGATGGAATTGACAAGTTAAAACCGGTTCCAAGATACCCAACCCTAGCACCAATGTAGTTTTGTTTTGAGTAAATTCACTCAACCAATGAGTCACATTATTAAAGTCACAATACCATATATATTTTAACACCAAACAATAATGGCTTTTCAGTACATTTTACAGAAAACTGGAAACATCTAAAATGTGGACATCTGGAAACAACAGTCCTTGGCTTTCATGGAACCGAGCAACACTGTGCATGAGAACCAGTACAATAAGATAACCAGAATAGGAGCATGTGGCTACGGTGACAAACATAAATAACCAATGTTATTTATCAAGAGTTTTGTACTTTTGTCGCTACGATTTTACTATTTCAAAGTTCAATAAATTATGTTTTAGATATGTTGTCTTCAATTTACAGTCTGCTAGTTGCCAGTGTACTTTAAAGCAACTCTAAAGAAACTTTAAAACTCTAAAATTGCACCATCTACAGGTTAAAACCGGAATTACTGCTGTCGTAAATAATTTAGCATGCATATAATATATATATATTATATGCATGCTAAACCACAAACGGGAAACCACAACGGGAAAAAAATTATGAAGATTTGCTAAACAGACTGCAAAACTGTAGTTTCTAAACCCAAAATAGATAGCTTCTAACCCATCAGATTGCATGCGTAACGTTACACTTACAACCGTAACATGGATGTGTACTCAATTTTCATTTAATTTCTAAATCCACTAGTTTCACAATGAAATATCCGCCTCACATATAAATATGTTGACAACTTACGGATGATGGCATGCTTTCAAAAGCGCTAAAGCTATAAACAACTAGGAAACGTACCTAGCATTACCCACGTTAGCGCCTTAGCTAACACAAAGACTCATCCACTGTTTGTAGCCATCACAGGCTAATCGATAGATAAAACAATCAATGATGAATACTGTCGGATATACCATTATTACTTACAAGTCCAATAGCAACAAAGCTAGGTCACCATGCGTTTTGCAATGTGTAGCCTCCTTCAGCTCTCACCAACAAATGAAAGCCGGACCAATATTCACTCTGGTTCCCGTTTTTTTTTTTTTTTTTTTGCTTCTTCAGATCTCCTTCTTTTCTTTTCTCCTTCTGCCGCATGATTGCAATTCAACTCTAGATATACTCCAACCTATGGCTGGCCGCAAAGCCAATCGACTGTAGTTTTTACTTGGACTACAGAACCTGGACCCGACAGGGCAAACTTGTTTAGTGCTATTACAGCCGATAGAGGGCTCCAGAGCAGATGCAGAAGGTAACGTTCATACTGTTATGAGTTGATAGACCACCAAAATGATTTAGAAAAAATTATTTTAAGGTCTTAAAAACTCTTTAGTGTTGCTTTAATTTTAAAAAGGGGGTGCCGTAGCTCAGTTGCTATGCACCATGAACAGTGCATTTCATATGGGATGCCTACAGGCTGCTGTACACAAAGGACAGCCTGGACCTTAGTCTGAAATAAAATAAAAAGAAATCCTTTTCTCCTAAGGACCTTGACACAGCAGGAGGACAGCCCCCCCTACCCTGTCATTTCAGCCCAGCTAACATGAGATTGTAGATGCAGATGATGAAGCCAAGGGTAACCAAGGTGGCACAGTTGGCCTCCCCTGAGTCTATAGGGGCATATTATAGATGTAAACAAAAAGGATTTTACATCGCTGGAATACAGTCAATAAAATCCTTACCTGATGCAGAGAAGGGATTTGTGCTGGTGAAAAGGAGAGAGTAAGAAAAGAGGGATACCAGGGAGCAAGAGAGAGAAATACAAAGATATGAGAACAATAGCAGAGAGAGAGGGAAAATTATAGCGGTGATTTAAAGAGAGATTGAGTGAGTGAAAGATAGGAGGGAGTTAGAGGAAGAAATGGAAGGATAGCAGAGAGAGTGAGAGAAATGGAGAGATACCTGGATGTGGCTGTTAATATGAGAGATGTTGCACATAATTATCAATTTAGCTGGGGAGAGTAGGACAGCTCCTTGAATCTCCTCCAGACTCTTGGAGTTGACAGCTGAGTGCAGAGAGGGAGCAGTGATACATATTAGATGAAATGCTCCATAATGGCTACCCACGTGGCCTGATCTATTTCTTCATCGCTTCACGGAGACAATTAAGCCAGAGATGGCTCACAGAAGAGCCGGCTGTACGCTGAAGACGTGGCTGGCCTGCGTTTCCAAATTTGCCCATTTTCTGCTTAATGAACAGTAAATTTTATTTTAAATGGATCCAGCATCCATCAATGGCTTTCACTGCCATTAGAGTGCATCAGGAAGCTGCTTCTGTCTTGGCTCAATTTGACACTTATTGTTTTTTTTTTTCTTTGTAAGAAGGATTATACAATGAGTTTGCGGAGACATTATGCTCTAACTTTAAAATATTCCATCTGGCAGACAATTGAGGAGTGGTACTGGCACATTTTGTTTAAAAAAAAAAAGAGGGAAAGGGTTATGTGAAAAAATGAACTTGCAATCATGATGACACTGCAAAAAGGAGATTAAACTTGCAGAGTTGGACAATATTCCTGTGCCTCACTTCATATATAGCTTTTGTAATTGTTTATAACCTAGCTATCAGTCAGTAAAGTGAAAATCCAGTTCCTAAAAGTCCCTGAAGCCAAGGATCAAGTTTCGTAGTTTGTAGTAGGACAAAGTGTTTATAACCTAGTTATCAGCAGTGTTGTCATCTTACTTTTAAAAAGTAATTAGTTATAGTTACAAATTACTTCTGCCAAAAAGTAATTGAGTTAGTAACTCCATTACCACACTGCAAAAGTAATTAGTTACTAAGCAATGTAACTGACGTTATTTTTCATAAGGTAAGAGTTGCTTGAGGTAGAGAGTTCATTCGAAGGGGGGAGGCGGGTCTGATGACTATAGAGCAGTGTTGTATAAAGTACTACAAAGCAATACTTGAGTAAAAGTACAAGTATCGTAATAGAAAAAGACTTTGGTAGAAGTGAAAGTTACCTTTTAAAATATTATTTAAGTAAAAGTCTTAAAGTATCTGATATACTGTATACTGTACTTAAGTATCAAAAGTAATTTTCTGATATTTAATGTACTTAAAGCCTCTATGTGTAGGATTTATCTTCTATTTATCTTCGTCTTTTATTAAAAATATGTTTTTTATTTTAAAAATATAATGTAAAACGATGGTAATTACCTCCATGAATAAATTGTAGTGTTCCGGTAAACTTGGTCATTTCCATTTATATATAGATATGGCTGGGGACCAAAGAAGAATATCCATTTTGCGCCGCCATTTTCAAAAGTACGGGTTCTTGTAGGGGAGAGCAGTATCGTATATTCAGCTCCGCCTTTCGCGTTTCCGCTCAGAGACTGAGTAGCAGAAACTGAGATAAGAGCGAGCGAGCGAGCGTTCGGCCTCCGTAGCAAGAAATTAGGATTGTGGGAAGGGGAGGGCTAATACATTTTATTCAAACATATGCAGTATACCACTTCGCCGATAGATGGGGAATTCTGATACGATCCTACACATAGAGGCTTTAAGTATTTAAGTATTTGAAGTAAAAGTAAAAAGTCTTTAAAAAAAAAAAAAACCCACAAGCGGTTAGAACTTTAATTGTGAACTTTATTGTGGCTTTCTTATACCTAAAGCATAAAGCATATTCAGGACTTTTCAGGCACAATTCTCTGAAGTTCAAAGAAAAACAGCATATTTTTAGAGCTGACATCAAAGAAAAAAAAAAACAGACACCGAAATTTCACTTCTGTATGAACTTCAGGTAAAAATGAAAAATATTAATTAAAAAAAACTGCTGGTAGGGAGAACATTTTGGTCATGTGGTATGAGCATTTGTAGGGCTTACTCCCCAGGTCACCATCTCACACACACACACACACACACACACAGGCCACCTCTGTCCAGTAGCTACTAATACGCCATGAAAAGTGGTGTCATTATTTTTTTCTGTATTATAATTTCATCATTATTAGGGGCCTTTCTGGGCCCCCCTCAATCACGGGCCCCTAGAATCCGTCTCCTTTACCCCCCCTTTTCGGCGCCCCTGCTGGAGGTGGTGGTCGGAGTATCAAGAGTCCTTTTTCTCTTTGTTGATGTAAGCTCTTCATACTTTTTGAGGTGAGGTACATGCTTTCTCTGTTTCAGAGGGAGAGACATTTAATGAACAACTTTAGCTACAAGATTTAAGACACAAACAATTGTCATTTGACTGTTAAACATTTTCTAACTGCAAGTAAGTTAATGAAACTATATTTCCATCTGTGATGCAAATTACTAGTCTGGAAAATCCGGACACATTTAATCCAAGGTAGCAAATTCTAAGAAACTAGTTCTAATTTTCATCACTGACTCTATTTTTGAAAACTTAAATGTCACCAAATTCTCTCGTTTCAAAAACATTGAATTTTAAACACTCAGACTGCCACCCTTGCAACACCTAGGCAATAACAGTATTAACTGGTACAACCTGCTGTTGTTTGTGTTTTGTTGCCTGTACTGCAGTGCCTACTTGACGTTTGTGCGCCAATCAGCTAATTAGCAACATTAACAAGCTGACGTTAGCCTGGCCATCAAGTTAGCCATATATCTGATACGGCTTATGATAACTAAGGCTGAATCACATTGACGTTGTGGCTTTACTGAATAAATATTACTTTAACCTACCTCAACGTGCTTCTTCAGGTTGGACGGGGAGTTTTTCAATGCCAAAATTTCAGTGACTTTCGGTAGGCATAAGAGGCACTTCATCTGGTAGGAAGAATCTTTCATTCCTATGTACAGAAACGTTACGGATACTAACGTATCCTCGGTTCTCTGAGTGAGAAGCCGAAACGTACGAATGGATGATGCCTATCATCTCCTACTTTTTCTGAAGTCAATTTTAACCAACCCTTTGAAAAAAGGGCAGTAAGCGCTCTGACGCACGCAGGCAACTACTTAGACAGCCCTGCGTGACGTCAGAAAGTTTATATATTGACTGCGCTTACGCTTCAGGTCCTCTTTGCCAAGCTCGCCAACGTCGGCGACTTGAGGCCCAAAGCGTACGTTTCGGCTTCTCACTCAGAGAACCGAGGATGCATTAGTATCCGTAACGTTCTCTTTCGTTTCGAAGCCGAAAAGTACGAATGGATCACTACAACCAAGCCTCAAGAGCCCTACACCGAGGAGCCCGAGGTGGGAAGACCCATGGGACCGCCGACGGGCCCAGAGAGAACACTCTCTGCTACACCCGGCCTGGTGACGTCCAATGCGTAAAAACGCGCAAAGGTGTTGCCTGAGGCCCACAACGCGCTCAGGCAGATATCCTGCATGGGAACGCCTTTCCAAAAGGCCCAAGAAGCCGCCACTCCACGGGTGGAGTGCGCCCGGACATGCACAGGCGGAGGAACACCCGCCGCCTCATATGCCAGACGTATGGCCTCAGTAAGCCAATGCGACATGCGTTGGGTAGACAAGGCCTGACCCTTGGCACGTTCACCGTGGCAGACGAACAACTGGTTTGTTTTCCTGATGCTCTGTGTACGCGTCAAGTAGGCACGAAGCGCTCTGACCGGGCACAGAACCTCCCGTCTCAGGCAGGGCTGAGAGCTCTATGACCCTCGAACGAGGGTCAGTAGACAGCACTTGAGGGCGAGAAAAGGGATTCGGTCGCAGCGTCACCCGCGCGTCATCTTGCGTGAACTCAAGACAGTCGGGACTGACTGACAGAGCAGTCTTGTCGCTAACGCGCTTCACCGAGACCAGGGCAAGCAGAAGCGCAATCTTAAGGGAAAGAATCTTTAGACTGGCACTCAACAGAGGGTCAAAGGGCGTAAGATCCAGTCCGCGTAGGACAGTGGCCAGGTCTCAAGTAGGGACCGAACGTGTGGAAGAGGGGCGAAGCTGCCTGACGCCCTTCATGAAGCGTGACGAAAGGGGGTGTGCGCCTGGGGAAACGCCAGCATAGCCAACATGGCATGCTGAAATAGCTGCGAGATACACCTTCAGAGTAGAGGGTGTACGACCCTGATCAAACAGGTGTTGCAGAAACGCAAGCACCTCGCCAGTAGGACAGGCTAGAGGATCACAGCCTGTCTCTGCACCATGTGCTGAACACGCGCCACTTTAGTGTATACAACGACCTAGTGGACGTAGCTCTAGCAGCCTGAACAGTCTCTACAACTGTGGCTGACAGGCCACGCTCTAGGAGATGCACCCGTTCAGGGGCCAAGCCGTCAGTCTCCACGCCTCCGGCCTGGGGTGCCACAGCGACCCGCGGGCCTGAGATAGGAGATCCCTCCGCCCAAGGCTGGCCGTCCAGCAGTGAGACCAGATCCAAGAACCAGCTCTGAGATGGCCAATGGGGGGCGATCAGAATCACCCTGTGAGCCCCTGCTCTGATCCTGGCCAACACCTGACGCATCGGAGGAAGTGGGGGAAAAGCGTAGAGTAGACGCCGCGGCCACGGATGTGCCAGCGCGTCTGACCCTAGCAGCGCATCTCGTTCCAGCGAAAACCACGCTGGGCAGTGAGTGTTCTCGCTCGAGGCGAAAAGATCGACTCGTGCCCGCCCGAAGCAGGACCAGAGGCTGTGCACCACGGCTGGGCAGAGGCGCCAGTCGGTTGCACGCGGAGCACCCCTGGAGAGGAGGTCCGTGCCTGTGTTGCGCACACCTGGCAAGTGCGCCGCCCTGATTGACAGGAAGTGACGGGAGGCCCAGGTGAGCAGCTTGTACGCCAGGCGAAACAGGTCCGGAGAGCGCGTGCCGCCCTGGCGATTGAGATAAGCCACAACTGTGGTGTTGTCTGTACGCACTAGAATATGTTCTCCTCCGAGAAGAGGGAGAAACTCCTTCAAAGCGTAAAAGACAGTTAGGAGCTCCAACACATTGATGTGTAGCCTCCTGGAGGCTGCGCCCCATGTCCCTCTGGCGCCGCTCTTGGACGCATCGATGGTCACCGTCATGCGTCTGGTCACAGCACCAAGCGCGCCGCCTTTGGTGAAGGACGACGGCCTGCGCCAGTGTGCGAGGGCTAGCCACATGCGTCTGGATACGCGTATCCGACGGGTGGGGTTCGACCTGGAGGACACACCCAGTTCCGCCAAGGCGAGCTGCAGCGGGCGTAAGTGTAGAAGGCCGAGTGGGACAGCTGCAACGCGCAGAATCGTATTTTATCACCTTTGGTTCGCCTAATGGATGTAAGAAAATTAATTTAAGAAAATGGTTTAGAATTGCCTGTTCATTGCCTGCAACCTTTTTGACAGTAAGCCCTTTGCTTATTTCACTTCTTGCCAGCCTATTAGGCCAACTAAGCGATGAATAATTGATCGAAGTTTGCTGGGTCTTGCATTTGTGTTTCGTAGAGGCAATACGTGACTGTCTTATTTCAGTGCTGATGTATGCCTGTCAGCTTCGGCCAAGTTGGTAGATATTGATGCCTGCTTTCCAGAACAGTCATATCAGAGGACCATTTCAAAGCCTGGAGCAAGACCACAAACTGGGATGGATCAAGGGGCAAGCAAGAACTGCCAGAGAGTCTCTTACATTGAAAATGACGGTGGACGTTAAAATGATTATATGATATGGGGCTGACAACGCAGTCTTGATGAGCTCACTCTGTTGTGCGTTGATCACAGTCATCTTTCCTAACAGGACTATGCGTCAGCATAGTTCACTGTATTAATTAGGCTATCTTTATTGAATTGAATTGACTCCGGCACGCTGCAGACTGCACTCTATAGCAGTGTTTTAATGTAACGGAGTACAAATACTTCGTTACTGTACTGAAGTTGAAATTTCACGTATCTGTACTTTACTTCACTATTTAAATTTATGTCAACTTTCACTTTTACTCCACTACATTTCCTAGATAAAATGTATACTTTTACTCTGTTATATTTCCACTAAGCATCTTCGTTACTCGTTACTAAAAAATAAAATTAGAAGAAATGTTGGCGAATCACTGCCCCTATATTGTGTGAGACTGGGGCGCAGGTGTGACGTAGAAATACATTTCTATGTCTTTATTGAATTGAATTATTAATTACTAGGCTATATTTAGCCTACGGTTGGTTAACACAAACACAAAAACAACACTCAAATAACAGACTATTTACAGTAACAAAATAACAGTAGGCTATTCAGTATAACTAGCCTATTTCAGCTCAACTTTATTTCGCTGAAAGCTGTAGGCGATATTAGAACACTCACGGTCGCTCCCAAGTGGCACCTGGTGGTTGTTTTTGTACACTGCAGCTTCTTCAGAAAAAAAAAACTAAATAGTGCGTGACACACACATGACGCACGCGAGGTTTGTGCGTGCAGCCGGGCCATTTTATGTGACACTGACTGTAGCAGCAAAGATACTGCAAGCAGCCACCGGATATATTCTTACCGTGAGCATGGGATTATACACTGGTCTTTTCTTCCTGGGAATCTCATTTTCCCCAAGGTTACTTCTCTCGAAAGCATTCATTCTGTCTTCCATGGAGTTTAATCTGTCTTCGATGTGGTTGAATCTGTCGGTTACGAAGGTAGTCAGCTCTGCAATCTGCCGAGACAACCCACTGAGAGCAGACAGCAGTTTCCTATCGTCGGTCTGCGGACAAAATCACTCTGGATGTTTAAATGCCTTTTGTCCCTATGAACTGCTGTTAGCTTCTCGCTTTCTTCCCTTTTCTTCTCGTCATCAGTGCCCGGCTATGGTTGACTCCGGCACGCTGCAGACTGCACTCTATAGCAGTGTTTTAATGTAACGGAGTACAAATACTTTGTTACTGTACTTAAGTAGAAATTTCACGTATCTGTACTTTGCTATTTAAATTTATGTCAACTTTCACTTTTACTCCACTACATTTCCTAGATAAAATGTATACTTTTACTCTGTTATATTTCCACTGAGCATCTTCGTTACTTGTTACTAAAAAATAAAATTAGAAGAAATGTTGGCGAATCACTGCTCCTATATTGTGAGAGACTGTGAAGTGAGTGACGTAGAAATACATTTCTATGTGTATTTCTATGGTTGCTACAATTGTATTAAGCAAGTTCCTATCACCGCGCGCTATATTTTACCGCTTATTTGAGGAGGAGGACGCACAACTGAAACTGCCATGGAAGCACGAGCACAGTCTACTGGAGGACCTCACGTTATGGTAGACCACCCCGACGATAGTGGTGAACTCGATGAACAGGGTAGTGGTGAAGATAACCCACATACACCCATGGCCGTATTTACAAGACATGTTCTCTTTCGTTTCGAAGCCGAAACGTACGAAAGGATGATGCCTATCATCTCGTACTTTTTCTGAAGTCAATTTTAACCAAGGGCAGTAAGCGCTCTGACGCGCGCAGGCAACTACTTAGACAGCCCTGCGTGACATCAGAAAGTCTGTATATTGACTGCGCTTACGCTTCAGGTCCTCTTTGCCTTTTTCACCTCGCCTACTGCGTGTGTGTTTTCAAAGCTCTCCGAGGGATTCCGTCTTGCTCAAAGTGCTCACGCCGGTCCCTAACTTCTGGTACCTCGAGACGCAAGATGGCTACTCGTCGCTGTACCGACTGTGATCGTCCCATGCTTCATTTGCATGGGGAGTGAGCATGCTATCCTAGCCTTCTTGCAGCCTGATCTCTGCTCAGCCTGTGAATGCCTCTCCCCCACTGCTATTGCCAATCGAGCGGCATTTTTCGTGGGTTCCACTGGCAGTCCAAGGGCGGCTTCCACCCCCGTTGGCATCAGTGCTCCTCCTGCCCGCCAGTTGGCCGAGCTTCCCCCGGCGTCCTCGTACCCGGATGGGCTACTCGGCCGGTCTTCGGTGGCTACTCGGCCGTCGGTTAGCTTCTCAGAGGCTAGTCTGCTACCGGCTAGCCAGCTAACTGCAGCCCATCAGGTTAGCCCTGCTAGCTCCATCGGCACTGCCTTTGCTCGCGCGGCTACTTCGTCGCTCCATGTCGACGACTCGGACAACCCGGTCATCGACGCTGTTGATGAGGAAGAGCTCGCCTCCTTTCTCTCCGCGAAGGGATGCGCCACTGTTGAGAATCTGCCACCGATCCAAAAGACCCACGCCGCCCAGCTAGCTTCAGAGCTAGCCACGATGGCTACCCAGGCGGCTAACAGGCTTGGCCAGCCCCCGCCTCAGCGCTGTCCGGGGGGGCGTTTTGACCCTTTCTCCGGCGTGCTGCCTTCACCTGATGCCCTCCCCCTCCCTGCTCACCCCACGGTCGTGGCGGATGCGCAGGCCTCCTGGGAGGCTCCCTACGCTGCCATTGCCATTGTTGCTCATTGGGCCTCTTGTGTTAAGCGCTTTGTGACATGCCTTTTGTAAAAATGCGCTATATAAATAAAATTGAATTGAATTGCCCCCATTCAGGGACACGCAGCGTTTTACGCGATGCACCATCTTCCGCCACCACCTGGACATCGCCTCCTGAGCTCCCTTCTAAGCCGTGCCAACGCACAGAAAAGCTCGTCTCTAAGGCCTTTATTTGTACAGGCCAGGCGATTAAGGCGCTTAACACCTTCCTCCTCTCCTCTCTATCAGAGGAACTGGTGGCGGATCTCTCAGCGCAGCCGTCGGATCTCACTCTCCACCAGCTGCGCAGGGCCACCGCTCGCGCGCCTCAACGGACGCATCAGAAGAAGAAGGCAGACGTGCCCAAAGCTGCGCCACCGCCAGCTACTGAGTCACAGCCTTCATGGCAGCGCTCCCACTCTCGCGCAGCCCCCGCCACGCGTCCAACTAGCCAGGAGCGGCGCAAGAGGCCAGAGCGATCCTGATACGATCGCGTGTGTGCGGTAGAGCATGTCATGCGACCCCTGTCCATTGACTGCTATGCCTCTGAGTGCTCTGAAAGGCACGGGTCCTCGCTCTACAGTCCCCAGCTCGGAGTGTTTACCCCCGCTTCGGCGGTCCTCTCTGATCTCACCCCCTCACGGGGCTCTGACTTTGCCTTGTTCACAAGCACCCCGCACACACATTCCCGCCCCTCTGGGGCAATGTTTGACAATGAGCCCCGGCTCCGGCCGGAGGACGCTCTCTGTTCTGTCAGCGCTGTCGCGCACCGGTCCGGTCTCCACCGCGCATTCAGCTTACGCACGCCGTGCGCTCTGCGCCTTGCGTGATGTTACGCCCTGAGGGCGCCCAGGTGGCGCCGAGGCCTCTACTAACGTCGCGACCCCTGGCACTGGCACGCGCAGGTAGTTACAGTACGTACTTCCTGGTGCCCAAGAAGTCGGGCGCTTTTCGCCCTATTCTAGACCTCAGAGCGCTCAATGCTTTGCTCAAACCTCTCACTTTTCGCATGCTCACAGGGTGTATGGTGGCGGAGTCAGTCCGCCAGTGGGATTACATGGTCACCATAGACCTTCAGGACGCCTATTTCCATATGAGCATAGTCCCGAGGCACAGGCGTTTTCTACGCTTTGCCTTCGAGGGCAGAGCTTACGAGTACACAGCCCTCCCCTTCGGTCTGTCTCTAGCACCTCGGTGCTTCACCAAGTGTGTGGAGGCGGCGATCGCTCCTCTACGTGCTCAGGGCATCAGACTCCTCAATTACTTGGACGACTGGATGCTGCTGGCAGATTCCAGACAGCTCTTGACGTCTCAGGTTCACACTGTACTGCGTCACCTGCACGATTTGGGCTTCTTAGTCAACCTGAAGAAGTGCATGCTCTCTCCCTCTCAGGAGGTCGAGTTCTTAGGCATGAGGCTGAACTCACGCTCAATGAGAGCGACGCTCACTACGAAGAGGTTACAGGACGTCAGGGCGTGCCTACGCCACTTCAGACTAGGTGCCTGCGTTTTGGCCAGGCTGTGTCTCAGACTGACGGGCCTCCTGTGAACTCATAGTTGCACTGCACAGGCCGAGTGCAGCGCAACAGACAATTCTGACTTTTTGCGCACAAAACCTTTCAGAATGAAATCTCCGCAAAGTTTTATAAATGAGGCCCCAGAACTGGTCTATTTCTTAAAGAGCCCATAGATGCAAAACCACATTTACCTTGTTATTGTTGAATTTAGGTAGCTTAAGGTATCCAACGGACCATACTGAAACTCCCAACACCATCTTCCGCCTCCTTCTATATATAAATTTCAGGCTAGAAACTTTCTAGAAACTTTCAGAAACTAGTGCTCGGTGTACATAGACAGCGCAAAGCTACACCTCCTTCATTACATTGTCCAATCCAAAAAGCTCTAGCTCTAGAATCTTTGGTCCAATCAAAATTGTTTGGAACAGTCTCTTGTCCAGCCCCCTGTTACTTCGGCGGTAGGCTATAAATGCACTGTAGTCTTTTTATTTATATAGCGCATTTTTACAAAAGGCATGTCTCAAAGCGCTTAACACAAGAGGCCCAATGAGCAACAGGGGCAAGGAAAAACTCCCTAGCAGCGTTTTTTGTTTTTACTTGTTATGGTAGAGGAAGAAACCTTGGGCAGTTCCGACGGCTCAAGGGGCTAACCCAACTGCCTAGGGCAGGTTTTCAGTCTCTCAGATGGTGGGTAGTCCACTATTATTCCATTAGATACACATCACAAGAAAATTTTGGTAAATAAAGTAATATAGGAGTCCCATTAGAATCCCAGGATATAGTCCCATGTCATTAGGCACAGTCAAGCCAGGGGCCAGCTAGAGGCTGTATCGATCATGTCAGGGTCATCTGTGAAGCTGAAGGCAGACCGCCCAGGAAGCCAGAGATGCAGGATCAGGCAGTGGAAGGCAGGGGTGACCCTCAGCAGGGAGGCAGTGGCATGGACAGTGGAGTGGGTTGAGGACCATTCAGGAGGCCACTGAGGCAGGCAACAAGTTTTGTTACTGGCGTACAATCATTAGGCTTCATTGAAAGGTATAGTTGGGTGTCATCTGCGTAAGAGTGGAAGGTAATGCCATGTTTTCTAATAACAGATCCCAAAGGTAGCATGTAAAGGGAGAATAGCAGAGGTCCCAGTACTGATCCTTGGGGCACACCATACTTGACTTCAGTGTGGCATGATGCTTCATTATGTGCATGTACAAACTGGTAACGTCCAGTAAGGTGTGACCTGAGCCAGGCTAATGCAGAATCTTTGATGCCAATCATATGCTCAAGTCTATGTCGTAGGATGCTGTGATCAATAGTGTCGAAAGCAGCACTTAGATCCAGTAGTAATCTTTGATATAAATGGGAGGTTGGATATAGGTCGATAGTTAGCCAGGACATCAGGGTCAAGGTTGGGCTTTTTGATTAAAGGCTTAATGACAGATGTCTTGAAAAGTTTGGGAACATGTCCTGCTGCAAGAGAGTGATTTATAATATTAAGTATCGGCTCAGCTAGGTTAGGGAGAGTAGCCTTAAGGAGATCCGTAGGAATTGGATCCAGTAGACAAGTGGAGGCGTTACTTGATGAGATCAGCTTGATAATTTCAGATATACTGGCAGGTGTGAACGAGTCCAGGTATGCTATAGGTCGGCTAGGACTTGCTGTTTCCATTATAGGGGAACCAGCTGAATTTGAGGTTTGAATGGCGTTATTTATTTTACCTCTAATAGATTCAATTTTATCATTAAAAAAAATCATGAAATCATTGCTGTCTAATGTTATTGGAATGGAGTGTGTCACTTCATTCCTACTTTTAGTTAAGCGCGATATTGTGTTAAAGTGGAATTTGGGATTGTTTTTATTATCATTAATAAGTGAGGAGTAGTATTCTGTTTTTGCATTATTAAGTGCTTTCTTATAGTCTTTTAGGCTGTCTTTCCATGCAAGATGGAACACTTCAAGTTTGGTGGCATACCATTTTCTCTCAAGTTTACGTGCAGCTTGCTTCATTGAGCGTGTCTGTGCTGTATACCATGGGGCAATTTTGTCTTGTTTTCTAATTTTCTTTTTAAGTGGCGCAATGGAATTTAATGTAGTGTAAAGTGCATCTATAACATTATCAGTTAATTGATCAACTTGAGTAGGGCTGGGAGGAGGGCCTTCTATGTGTATTGTGTCATTAAGGGTTCAAGAAGAGAAGGAATTTTATCTATGAAGTCGCTTGTGGTTTGGGGGGTTATTCGTCTAGTGTGGTAGCAAATAGAGTTAGGGGCTGTAGAATCTATTGTAGTCTTTAGAGTTATTAGGGAATGGTCAGTTAGTGAAGGACATTGAGGTAGGATAGCAAGTTGTTCTATTTGTGCACCATATGTTAGAACAAGGTCAATAGTATGACTACCTTTATGTGTAGGGCATTAATATGTTGGAGAAAAGCCAATGTGTTCAATTAAGGATTGGAACGCTGATGCCAGGCTATTATTTACATCATCCATGTGGATGTTGAAATCGCCCAACACTATAATATTATCAGTTTTAATGAACAGTGAGGATAGAAATTCTGAGAATTCAGTCATAAAGTCAGGCCTGGGGGTCTATATAATGTTACAATCGTTAAGGGTACATTAGATCTAGATGTTTTGTCAGGTTGCATAAGATTGAGAACAAGGGCCTCAAAAGATTTAAATTTGTATTCAAATTTGGGAGCCATAGTAAGGTTGGAGTTATAAATTGTGGCAACACCACCGCCACGACCATTGTGTCGAGGTATGTGGTAATTAAAGTGACTTGGAGGAGTAGCCTCATTAGGTGGAAGGTATTCGTCCGTTTTCAGCCACGTTTCGGTTAGGCAAAGTATGTCAATTTCATTATCGGTAATAAGCTCATTTATTAGGGCGGTCTTTGAGGAGAGCGAACGAATATTTAGTAATCCGAATTTCATTTGTGATTTCTGACTATCACGTTTATTTGTTTCTGGTTTTATAAATATGAGGTTGCTACTGTTTACTCCCTTAACTGGTCGTTTTGCGATTTGTCTGGTCGCGGACACTCTCCCTAACTGCCTGCTGGGTTGACAGTGAGGCGGCAGAGATCTGTTTAAGACAGTAATTCTGCTACCTGGACCAACTCTGGTATGTCAGGAACACGCCGAGTTTAAGTGCCGGTCAATGTTCCTAGAAAGGAGCTCAGCACCCATCATCGAAGGATGAATGCCGTCTCGATTCAAAAGTCCAGGTTTTCCCCAGAAAGAACTAAAGTTATCAATGAAGCCCACATTGTTATTGGCACACCAGCCTGACAGCCATTGGTTGAAATTCTGCTGAAAATGTCTTCACCGCGTTTAATAGGTATAGGACCAGAGAAAGTTACTGAGACTGACATCGTTTGTGCCAACCTGCACAATGAAATAAAGCTTGTTTTAGTGATTTTAGTGCCAGTGTGGATGACTATCCTAGGGTATTTTACACTTTGTCTAGCCACTAGCACTGTCAAATAGGCTTCGATGTCACTCGCTCTAGTCCCAGAGATTGAAGTGACTATGGCCGATGGTGTCGCTAGCTTCACGTTTTGTATTGTAGAAGCACCAATTACCAGAGTTTTATTTTGGTTGGGAGGATTACTTAAAGGGGAGAATCGGTTTGAAACTTGAAGTGGTTGGTGGTGTGCTTGGGACTTCGTTCCACGACTAGAACGCCTCACCGTAACCCACTGTCCCTGCTGTGAAGGGGATGCCGCCGGTTCACTGGCTAGCTGGCTAGGGGGTGAGCTATCTGGTGCGTCCACGCTATTTCAACTATTCTCCAACCACAACCGATTCTGCCGGTAGGTAACCACGCTAGAATTCAGTGTTTTTTGGTTGCCATAACCATAGATTTATAGACTGGTATTTCTATGGCCTTAACAGTTACTAAACTAAAACGTAGCATATGCCTACATAATATTAAATGGTAAATGGTTCTGCATAACGTTGTCATAAAGGCTGACATCCTATTGCGTGTTTATTCAGCTCAGATAGTTAACCGATTTACTGCTGAGAAACAGACCTGCTGTTTGCTTGTAGCGTAGGCGCAAACATAGCGCGATATAAAATAAAATGGTATAAAAAGGGAGCGATAAAACTGTAATCTGCATACAATCTATATAGCCTACAGTTGGGGTCAGACTTGGATTTTTATGTAGCAGTAGCAGTACCTCAAAGCTAAATTTCCCCTTCACCTAAAAAAGATTCACTGACCTATCCTTTTGCGTCCCGAGATTCCTTGATGAAGTTCGAAATTGTTGAGCCAGCATCATTTATCTTTGGTCCAGAGTTCTTGCAAGTGGCTGTTCACTTCTTTAGTCTGCGTTAAGTTCTTAAAAACAAATGTCATTATGCTACAAATTGAGCAGCTCTAATTTGACGTTAAGCTCCATCTGGGGCTACCGTTGCAGCTTATTGACCTGCTGCTTGCTTGTAGCGTAGGCAAACGTAGCGTGATAAAATAAAACGGTAATGTTAAAAGGAGAGCGATAAAACGTTTACGGACACTATCGTGTCCTTGGTTCTCTGAACTTGAGAAGCCGAAAATGTGAATACAGTCTGTATAGCCTACAGTTGGGGTCACACGTAGTTGAATTTGTTTTCTAGCAGTAACGTTAAGAGTATGCATGAAACTAGGGAGCCAATCTGCTTCAACGAAAAAACAGCCAATAGGCCTCACAATGCAATAGGGTCTGGCTGCAGCGACCTGCACCTGCACCTCAGAGCTGCACCACAGATCTGCACGCTCAGTCATCCAAACTTCCTCTGTCACTTGCAATTGACACCAGCACACTAGTGCCTGCAATGTCACTTGCAATCGACACAAATAAACCGGAAATAAGGCCATGTACACATTAAGCCGGATAAATTTGAATATTTATCCGGGGTGCGTTTCCCAAAAGCATCGTTGCTAACCAAGTAAGCAACTTTGTTGGTTGCAATGCAATTGTCCATTGCCAACCAACTTAGTTGCTAAATGGTTGTCATCTAGCAATTTCCATCCACAAAGTACATGTTGGTTTTCCCTCTGTTGAGAGGTGAGTTAATGTGTGTCTTTACGGTGGAATTTAAAATCCATATTGCACCTTAATACTGCCATGCAGTGTGCATCACAGAAAATATGTTTCACTTCTGAACTGTATTTAAAATGAGACATGATTACCATTATGTTCGTGACGGCCCATCACATTATTTCCCTTACATGTACTACATTAGTCTTATGTACACAGTGTAAACATAAAGACATTAAAATTGGTATTCATTACTACAGTGTAATTAATGTTTAACTAGTCCAAATCCTCATCCTGTGCTCAATGTGATGACTGAAGTAGAAGTCACTCGCTGGCTATTTATAGACTAGGGGACAATTGCAGTGGAGTGAAAGCTGAAAGCTTTGCAAAATGTGAATTTCAGTTGTTTTTTTGCTGCTTCACTGAAAGGCCTCAGGAGTGAAATACAAGCACAGTGTCGGCTTCTTTTCCCACCCTATGCCTTTTCTTCCCTGTCTTTGTCTCTCTAATCCACCTCTCTCTGCGCCCCCCCCCCCCCCCTCTTCTGTCTCTCTCTCTCTCTCTCTCTCTCTCTCTCTCTCTCTCACACACACACACCCTCCCATCAGGATTAGGACAGTAACCATAATGACTGGTACTGATAAAACCAAATGTCTACCCATGGGGCCTTGAGTCAGTGCACTGCCCCTGCTCTTGCTAAAAAGCTAAAGCTAATGAACTGTTTCTGTTCTGGAACTGGAACTGTCTCCATTCCCCCTACCCACATCCTTTTCCCCTCAGACTCGTCTCTTTCGCCTCTTTCTCTGTACCAAATTATTTCACTGAAACAAATAAAAAACAAATAAGCCTCTTTCAAAGCCAGTTCTTTTTATGGATGACACAAAACACTTCCCCTAGCCAAAATACACCAAGTTCACAGATCAAATTTACCAGAGGATGTTTGGCTTGCAGTGGTAGTTGTTGTTGTTATTGAAATAAGATAGGCTACTATTACAGCACTATGATGATTCACAGCTTGTATTGAATTGACACCAGTGGGTTACAACAATAGGGAAGTGTGTGAAATTGCTTTTATAATCAAAACTTCAGCCTCATACTGTAAGTATGACTAAGTCAGGCTCATGGTGATATTTATTTCATAAATGGTGCCTCTGGTGACTCAGCCCTGCATCACATTATTTTATGGTTTGAACTTTCATTTTAAAACAGTGCAGTGCTTTTATAGCCACTACAACTGTGTGAAACTAGCATCCATTCCTTTGTCAGTTGTCATGGCAATTACCAACACTGAACACTAAAATTAATTTTTGCTGTGCCGCCTTAAATCTAAATGACAAATATACTACATTAAAATACACATTGACATACTCAGTAAGAGGCATCAGGCCTGTCCTAGTGATCATAGTGGTCAGGACACAAAAGAGGAAGGTACAGTTTTGGAAACTAATGGGGACGAGTTCAACCTGTCCATAAGCAGGTTATCTGTAACAAGACGAAAATCAATTAAATCCTTATAGAACACCCAAACTAGATAGGGTCAAATAGGTAAACACACACACACATATAAGGGCTCACACAAACAATACTTAATCGGTGTGGGTCCCCCAAGTAATTTATCCAAGTGAGAGAGAGAAATGGCTGGATTAAAATCCTTTAGTCACATCTGCCTCCCATGCACTTACAGTAGCTTTGAACAAGTGATCAAGCAGACCAGCACCTCCATTGTCCTAAAATGGGATCTCTGTCTTTCTCTCTCTCTCTCTCTCGCGGTCCTCACCTGAGCCTCTGGGTGGACAGGCAGGGTGAGATCTCCATCTTTTCACACATACATTCACACAGTTTTTTGCTCCACTTGGGCCAGACCATGCAAAATAATGGGCCTTTGGTTGACAGGAAGAAACATGGAAAGGACATTTGGCCTCTGGGGTTTCACAAGACTCACTCACTTTTCAAAGTAACAGTGGTAATCACTTTCAGTAGTTGTTGAAAGCCATCCAGGCTTTTGAATCATTGCCAGACTAGTGTCTCAAAAAGTATAGTACAATACAATATATAAATACTGCAGATATTGGAAAAAGATGTGGTATTATGCCCTGTATGTTGCATAATAATCATTTCGCAATATTCTCAATATTTCAATCAAAATATTTAAATAATTCAGCCCCCTTTTTACATTTATGCTAATTGATGCTGGGGCCTCATTGATGACATATTGCTGTAATTACTTCTTTTCATTGAGAGAATGACTAAGTTGCAGCCCATTAGCCAAACGGCTGCAAATTGTCCTAGTTCACATTTTTTTTGCCTGAATAGATGTCACACAATTGCATTCACAGGGATGCCGCAGATGTCAAAATGGTTAGAGCGCATTTAAACCAAAGCAGCAACCTATTAAAAATTCATTGCCAGTATTTAAAATGTGTGACCTATATTCTCCGTACAAATAAATAAATAAACGCTTTGGCTACGAGAGAAATTCTGCTCAACTAGGACAGAAAAAATGAAGAAAAGGGAAAAAAAAGTGTAACAACGAGAGGTTTATTTCTCTCACTGAAAGCAGTAACAGATACTAATCCTATTCTTCCTCCATCTCCGCAGTCCCCTTCAGTAAGATTATGCTCTACAATGCTGTCTGCGACATGTCTGTGTCGTGATGTGTTTTCAAGATGAGCTTCTCTCTCTCCTTTAACTCGGCCTGTCTCTCCCTCTCTGTCTCTCTCTCTCTCTCTATCTCCTCTGGCTCTCTGCAGCACAATGCATCCTCCTCCTCTCCTGCTGTATCTGCGCAGGATGCCAAATTCAAATGGAAGTTATTTAGATTGCGTTTTGCTTAATGAGAGAGGCCTGAGGGCTCTGGGTGCGCTCCAGCTCAATATGGTCAAAGCCCGCGCTCGCTTCCCCTCTCCATGTGGGCCACTTGACCCGTCTATCACCTCCCCTTCTCTGTTTGTCTTCATCATTCTCTCTGTATCTCTCCTTCTCTCATACTACTCTCTCTCTCACTCTCTCTTGAACTCCTTCAGTTGTTCTCTTCCTCTATCTATTGAGATTCATCTCTCTCTCTCTTTTTGTTTAGTGTCTTCAGCCTCAGTCCTTCAGCCTCTCTCTCTCTTATTCTCCTTCAGAATCTGCACTCAATCTCTTTCTCTGTGGTAGTGCTTTCTAGAGTACTTCAGTCTCTCTCTCTCTCTCTCCAGATTCTACTTGTTCTACCTAAGGTACACTGATATAACAGAAAACACTCAGATCTCCGCTTGTGTGAGCCGTGAGCCAACAGCAATCTGAGTGCTGCCAACTGAAAAGTACAAAGAGAGAGAGAGAGAGAAAGATTGGAGCGGGGGGTAGGGGGCTGGGGGCTAACAAATGAACATAAGTCAGCACGGAGAGCAAAAACTCCAGCTGTTGTTTGCTATACGTCACTGGGTAAAGAGGGAAAGCATGTTACCATTACTGTAATGGGAAAGCTTTTAAGTCTTTCACCTGAGTTATTATTTATGGATCTATTTTATAACTTCGTAGGCCATAAAGGCTTGGTGGAGAGGCCTTTTTTTCCACCTCTGCTCCATTGTGGCCAGTTTACATTCCACTGAGCTTAATGCTTCCGTGCCCCTCACCTTGCTGCGCACATTGAGTGAAGGATGCTTTTACCTGGACTTGTTGGTTACTCTGTAGAAAGCCTGACCTTTTGGCCAGCAAACAAGTTCAATGGGCCTGCATGCACCTCCTTTCCTCCAGGTCTAACCTTTTCCTTTGTCAAGGCCACAAAGGCCATGCTGTCCATAGACCCACTGACATCTGAAACTGTTGTGAACTGCACACATAGTTTGCTGCCTTTCCCCTGGGTTTAAGTGAGCCGCCGGCATGTAAATCGATTAAGCTCCTGGACCTATTTCTTTCTCTATGAGTTTGAACCATGGGGACTTAGGGGAGTCTTACTGGAGACTTATTCTTGATTGAACCTGGGAAATGTCTGCCGTTTAACCAGCTGGCTGTGAAAGCTCGCTGCTGCCATCTGCTCCTTCACAGTTGACTGTCTGCATATTGCTGGATGTCTTCAGATTTTCCACCACCAATCAAACACCCTTCACCCCCCACACTCACGCACACACCTTCTCTCTTGTCCCCGTCTCCCTGAGCACTGGTGCTCTGGTCTCTTGCAGCGAACTGTCAGAAGCGTGGCATTAAATGAGCACTGACAGCAGAGGCCAAGAAGCCATGAGGCGGGTGGACGGGGGAATCAATATTTAACATCAGCAGGCAGGCCAGGGGATGTGCATCGGAGTGGACAGGGCGTCCGAGCACAGAGGACCTCAAGTAGAGGGGTTGAGGCTGGCGTAAATTGGGAGAGAGCTTTGTCAGGTGTTTTCCCCAAGATCTACCTACACTCGGACCTTCAGTGCCTACTAACAACGTAGCCTGCTATGTTAATGTAAATGATCACACTAAATAGCAGGGTCCTGTTTGTCAAAAATATATGTTTAATATAAAATATATTAACATACTAAAATTATATAAATAATATTAAAATACTAGAAATGTCAAACAATAGCAGCAGAAATGTGTGTGTAAGAAATGAAAAAATGTTTCTTTTAGAGATATGACGATGAAAAAAATGGAGAAATATGATGTATTGCATAAAAAACGTGCTAGGCAGAAAAGAGGGAACGTAGATATCAGAAAACATCCGACCAACTAACAGCACAGTGTCTCTTTAAATCTGTGAACTTACCATGAACTTGGAATGCACTGTCTTCTTCCTGCAGAATGTAAAGCGTACAATATGCATAAAATGTTTCAACTTGGTATGTTGGTTGGTTTAGCTGCTAACCTTAAACTGTCTCCTGCATTTAGAAAGCATATTCCATATTCCGCCTCTAGTGTGCTGTCACCTGGCTATAATTTGATCATTCTGAAGATCTATACTTCAGTTTTTATCACAGCTCTCTCTCTCTCTTATTTTATTCTTTCTTATGTTGTCCTTCAGAATACAAACACACAAAAACAAATCTGTGAGTAACTCTGCTTTTATGCACAGGCTTGTGAACAGACCTTTCCTGTGTATCAACATCTTTGCACATAGCACATATTATGTTTCACATAATATATTACTGAAGGACATGAGTGTGTCTGTATTTGTATTTGTCATGTGCATAACATCCACACACACGGAGAGAGAGAGACACCGGAGTCTCTGCTGTATGTGACAGACATACTGTAAGAGCTTCATGCTTCTCTGTTAGCCTCCCCCTCTCTCTCTCTCTCTCTCCCTTCCTCTCTCTGCCTGCCACAGACAGTGTCCTCCCCCTCGGCCACTGTGCAGACCAGCCCCCTAAGGCTCCCCTCAGGCGGTGCATGGCAGGCCAGACAGCCTCTTTATGGTGCTGGTCCACTCTGACTGCCAGTGGCTCCAGACATTTCACACAAATATTCACACGCATACACACACACACACACACACACACACACACACACATATAGTATACACACACTTACTGGTGCAACACTCACAACCTACAGACACTCACACACCACACACACAAGAAGTGACAAAGGCAATGGGAATTTTCACATGCATGATAGCTGTGTGTGTGTGTGTGTGTGTGTGTGTGTACCCTGCTGATATTATGCAGATAACATTAGCTTTCCTCTTCCAGTGTAGCCTATCCTGTGCTAAACAGTAAGTGATGGCCAGAGGATGTGGGGCTGGCGCTGGGTGGAGGCTCAGAGTGGACCCCCTGCAGGAGTGAGCACAGCAGGACCCCGGCGCACTAAACTAGGCCCCACAATGCTCAGCTCTAGAGGTCTAAACCTGTTTCACACATGCACACACACACTCTCTCTCCCTCCAGACAAAATCCACATACATACACTTTGCCTCTTTCTCTCTCCCTCTCTCTTTCTCATCCACCTGCCTCTTTCTTTCTTTCTAGTGACGAAGGTAAAGGGAGCTTTTCCTACTCCTTGCACAATTCACGGCTGTGTTGAGGGTCCTGTCCCTCTGTATCGCTGCGGAGGCGGATGACTGACAAGGAGAACACCGACAAGGGAACACAACCTCGGCCCTCAACCCACTGTCTCTCGTTCTCTCTTTCCTTTCCTCCCACTCTGTCTATCTCTCCCTCTCTCTCTGTCTGTTTCCCTGTTGCTCTCTTTGCTCTTGCCTCTCTCTCTCTTTCTCTCTCTGTCCCATGAGGATTCTCTGAGTCTCTCTCCCACCTTGTGCGTTATCAAGTTTTGTCTCGTTATGTCTGTCTTCCCAGAAGGGTTCTGCTCTCCCACCTGCATGCACACACACACACACACACACACACACACACACACATAAACTCACACACAAAACCCCAATTACGAGAGTATTTTGCTCAGTTGCTCTGTGGTTATGAGTGGCTTTTGGATCCAGTGTTGAGTCTCATTCTGGTACCATTTTCCATGTGCTTTTGTTTGCATAATATGATCGAATCTAAAGCCTCAACAAAAATCAGCCATGGCAGGCTAAATACAGCCTATCCAGAGTAGTTACAGTGATGTGATGCATGTTCTCTCTCTCTCTCTCTCTCTCTCTCTCTCTCTCTCTCTTTCTCTCTCCACCTCTCTTCCTTTCTCTTTCCCAGGTAAATGCTGTAAGCAGACATCAATAGTCCTAACAGTGAAGCTATAATCTCACTAACACCTTAGACTAAATGAAATCAGTGCTAATTTAAAATTTCATTTAAGACCATTTTCACAGTCACTGCACCTGTTTTTTTCCATGCTGTCTAAATCCATGAGGACTTCATTTGAGACTGAACAGCAGCACTGCATGTTGGGAAGGAACTCTTGAAGGAGAGGAGAAGAGAGGAGAGGAGGGAGGGAAGGTGGGAAGTATGAGAGAAGAGAATAGAATGAGGAGAAGAGCGGAAGATAGGAGAGTAGAGGAAAGCCGAGGGTTTTGACGTTCCAGACAGGATCCTTGCTGATTTAGCTCATGTGAGAAGAAACAGTTGAGCAGGCCTCCATCTTCTCGCTGTAACTGAATCAGTGAATCAATCCTGCCCTGGCTGTAGATTGGCCGTCCATAGGGAACTAGACTCGGGAAGGAGAGAGGGAGCGAGGGAAGGGATTCTGCACCACGACTGGGCTGGCAAGATGGGAGAAGATGGGTCATTGTTAAGTTATGCAAGCCCGCTAAGCTCTGAGATGAAAGGATTTTTTTCTTCTTCTCAAGCAGAGCAGAGGAGGAGAGGCATCGAAGGAGGAAACAGTCCTTGGAGTTATGCAAATTTTTTTTTCCTGTTCTGGAAAACATGCTTCGACAGAAAGTTCTCTCTGTATTTCTTCTATTTTTTCACCCTTTTTTGCTTTTCCTTTTCTTTTTTCAAAGCTGTTCACTTTATGGCTCAACAGAATTAATGAGGTTCATCTGGGTGAGGTACACGCGAGTGAACATGTCCCTCTTTCCCAGCTCAGTTAGACTTTTGGAGCTAACCTGAGATTGAGGTGTGTGTGTGCGTGTGTGTGTTTGTGTGTGAGAGAGAAAGAAAGAGAGAGAGAAAGAGGGCATGAGTGTGTGAGGTACTGTTATTTATGTATGTGTGTGTGTGTGTGTGGGGGGGGGGGGGGGGGTGTTAGCTAAAAGTGGTGTTTCCAGACTCCCTCTCCCTCTTCTTGAAGATCCCATCTGATGTGGTTATTTATGCACTTATTTATGTCTGTGTTTTGCTTATGTTTATTCATGTCAGAGCAGCTTCACTCGCGGGTCGCCTCTTTTCCCTCTCTCCTCCCTCTCTTTTTCAATCTGCCAGCCTGGCAGGGTCTATCCCAGCGGTCGCCCGTTCAGCACTCATCATCTGCATCATTTCACTTCTTCAATCCTCCACTTTCTCTTTCTCTCTCTCCCTCCCTCCCTCCCTCTCTCTGTCTTGTTCACTTGCTTCTCTTCTCCCCCCCTTGTTGTGTCATCCTCTCTCCTGTCATCCGGGACAGAGAGACACGCTAGCGCAGGATAGGAGACTGAGAGGAGGGAATGCGTTAAAAAGGACTCCAGCTCTCCTGGGTTACAGGCACTCAAGCGCCTGCTATTTGTTGTCTGACTCAATCTCATCCCTCCCCATCCCTCCAGATACACATACATACACACACACACACACACAGTCAGACTGTGTGCTAGACCTCCCCTTTATAATATCCTTACCCATAATTGCATGCTTGTGGGTTTGTAACATGTCATATGTGAATATTTTAAAATGTCACAGTGAGTTAGGTAGCAGCATTCACTAACCACCTCCTAACATTATGCTTGATTTTTTTCTGTACACAGCCATACATTTCAAATCAGCTCCCCAAAGCCTCCAATCACCAAAGCCCACCACCTCCCACGTGCCTCTGTGCTCAGGCCAGGAGATGTCCTGTGAGGTGCTAAGCGCTTTTGTGTGTATCAGTCCTGGCCTTCACACCACATCACCAGCCAAGGGCAGAAGAGTTGAGAGGGAGGGGGGGGGATAGAGACTTAGAGAGAGAGAGAGAGAAAGGGAGAGGTGATGTTTCTCCAAGTCCAAGTGCTAATGCTCCAAATCCATGCTAACACACACACGCATACACACACAGACACACTCCTCTATGTCAGTCAATAGGGCACAGACTCCCTACAAGCCCATTCACTTTTCCACATAGACAGAGGCATTTGTATTCTTAATATTGGCATATGGTTCCATTATATTACTGTGCTGTCAATGTCCTTTGGCAGGGTGGGAGTCTTGCTTATCCTTGATGAATAGTTTTACCCAGTAATATCCCTTTCGCCTAATTGAATTCTGATTGATTTATAACCTCATTTGGTGCTTGTGCATCAGTAGGAAAAATGTATGTGACCAGAGAAGCAGGGTCAAATAAACACTAAACCACTTTTAAGCTCAGAATTGTAAACAATGCACTCCTTCCTGTTAAAATGTCAGCTCTAAGTTCTGCTTACAATGTGTTGCAAGCTAATTCGTTTTACTTTGTGTTATATTATGATTAACTAGGCTCGTGGTTGAGGTGAATACAGGTCTTCAGCCCTTGATGGGTTTGTTGTTGCACTCACTGAACGTGGTTGGTTTATGACTGCCATCTAGATGTAGCGTTAAAGAAGTGCATCGGATGTGCAACCGAGTGGATTTTTTTTTCACAGTTTTTGGCTAAGAGACAGAATCTCAAAATAACAGGCATTTTACATTAACACACGGCACAGAGAACAGTTGAGTAGAGGTGCTTCACAAAAAGCACATTGTCTGGAGACTCTTAGTGGACAGTATATCTAAGACAATGATTCTCAAACAGGGGTCTGCAACACCTACTGTATCTAGGGTGTCCGTAATGGATAAATGCTGGGTGTGTGAGTGGTCCTTGGAAGTATTTCTGCGTCCTCACCAGTCCAAAACAGAGAACTTAGGACCCTATAGTCTTGATCCTTTGCAGCACACACTGACCATTCAATTGCAGGCCAAAGTAAAAGAGCATTAAACCTGGGAAGCAGAGGGATCTGAGTTCAAAACTGACCCCCAAGAGTCAGTTTAATAACAAAACACATCTGTCAAATGTATTTATCTCAGAAAATCATGAAAAATGGTAAGTAAACAGTAGCTTATAATTAAACAGATAACCTAACCCTGTTGGGGGGAGCAGCAGCAGAGCCCACATGCAGTTACTAATTATCTCCCTGATTTTGATAAACTTTTGGCTTTATAGATAACTTGTTCATTTCCCCATGGTGTCTAAATACATTAAAACACTCTGATATTTTTTTAGTTGAATTTCAACATCTTTTCCACATGAAATAGGCTTGTCTAAACACTTGAACTCATGAGTTCAATGCTTTTTTTCCAAAGTCAGTCATGGGAAAACCTGATGGAGGTGTAAACCTTGAACTAAATCTGATCTAACTTGAATTGAATGACTGTTCAGGAGGCTTAAAAAAAGGATGCACAATTCTAAAGATTCCCTGCTGTTATTATGAAAAGTCACCTAGGTGCTTATGTGAATGAAATGCCACTAGAGGGAGCCATAAGCCATAGTTTGTGAGAGCACTACATTTTCAAATGGCTCATGAAAATAACGCAGCCACCTAGCAACAATAAGCAGTTTGAATTCCATGGTAAGGATAGCCTATTGCTTGAATCATATTATTAAGACCATGTCCATATAATGGAATTGATAATGTCATCAATGTATATTTTAATTTGTTATATCAACTTAACAGCAAAAATAATTCAACCCGTAAAGCAACCAGTCTAATAGGTAATCAAATAGCTACAGTACATCTATGTGTAGGAATGAAGGTGATGTAAGTATTGTATTAAGCAAAGTAAATGCACAGTTGGGAAAAGAGATGTACTCTGGATAGAGTGTTCTGGGTGGATACTTGAAGGATGTCGAGGCTGGAGAAAGACACTCTATCATAGCTTCTTGTTTGGAAACTTATCCCACCACCAGCAGTCTGTACTGGTTTGCATTGTGTTTAGGCACAGTCACTGTGGACTCTATTCCATAGAAGAACACATGGAATAAAGATTAAGCTTGTGTTTGTTTGCAGGTAGATACATACTCAGCATGCAAACATCAGAGATTTAAACTTGATTAGCTTGGCCATGGGTCTTGTTTGTGGCAAGTTCTGTGTACACTAACAATGTTGTTAATGCTAGAGTTCATGTGGAGGTACTCAGATAATGTCCTGATGCTATATTGAGTCTTTTTAGCACTGACACAATCATTAAGCCCATTGTAAACTGTTATGCAAACAGCGGCCAATGTTAAAACCCCAACAACCTTGAAAATAGCAAAACTGGCAGCACTGGCAATGAAAAAACATGCATGACAAGAAGATGGCAGTAGCCCCTGCAACCCCCCACCCCTCCCCATAACTGGCTTGATCCCAGCCTCTCCAAGCATGTGAGGAAGCCGGCAAGGATGTCAGAGGGTCGAGCACTAATCAGGTTGGGGTCAGGACGTAAATATCCTCAGGGACTTTCTCAAGTGTCTGCCTCTCTGTCTTAGTGTGAGATTTACCAGTTTGAAAGGCAAAGCTCACTCCTTAAATGCATGGGAAATGAAATCGGAAGCCTTGAGTATAACCCCCCCCCCCCCCCCCCCCCCCAAATGCACACACACACCACTACACTACACCACACCCCACCTCCTGCCCCTCAACCTCTCCATACCAACTCTTCCCAAAGAACATGACACAGGGGATTAATGAGCCTGAAAGGGCCTTGGGGCTGGTAGACAGAGAGGGCCACTCTGCACATGGCCACAGCTGTGATCTGACCCTTCATGGCCCAAGTGCTTGCCGACTTGCCCCCCTTCAAGATCTAGGCTACTGAGACCTCCAATGACGGCTAGCCCGAGCCTTGGCCATAATGGTTAAGAGAAAGATGTTTGTTGAATGTCTCAGCTAGCTCGGTACAACTGACATACACCACAGGAGGCATTTGTCAAATCCAAAACCCCATTTTCCTTTTTTTTTCTTCTTTTAGGTAAAAGAGCTGTCATTACAGGCTTTAGTGCTCCCCATAAGAGTGTGGTTGCTTTCCCTCATGATGCCTATGCCATGTACTATTTAAGTAGAACTGAAATAGAGCAATGGTTACCATTAAGTAAAAAGGAAGCATAGCCTTTCTACAATGCCCATTCAAGACCTAATGAAGAATTACAGCTCAGTGTCTTGCGGTCGTATCCTCTGACATGCTGACATTTATTCCTCCCCAGGTCGGGCAATCTTGTTTCTCTCTGCTTTAGCTTATAATAAAACATGTTGGGTCTGGTTGCAGGAGTTGTTGGAGTTTGCAATTTTTTTACGTTTTGGCCTCATATTTTGGTGTGCACTTCCTGAAGGCGTCCGCCCGCACGCCCGTGGCTCCTCCAAATCCCACGGAATGGTCATGGAGCTCCTCCAACCGCACACGGAACACGAGACTGAATCCACTCTAGGCCCGCTGGCTCCAGGCCACAGATTTACTGAGTCCACGAGTGATGTCTGAGTGAGGGGGAGAGGGAGAAACAGGAAGAACTTGAAAAACGGGGGAAAAAGGTTTATAGAGAGAAAGAGAGGGGGACAGGCAGACAGAGAGAGGGGAAGAAAAGGGCAAAGACAGAACGATGGAAAAAAAGAAAAAAAGAAAGAGTGAGCAAGAGAGAGGAAGAGACAGAGGGGAATGTTGAGTGAAAGAGAGAGAGAGAGAAGAAAGCATTGCTGCCAGCGAGGCAACCCAAGCAAGGCCAATCCAGCAGGGCCTTGCCAGCTCTCGCTCACACTGAAAACTCCCCTCTCATCTCATAACGGAAATCTTTGGCTCCAGCCCGCAAGCGAGGGGATACTCCCTGTCTCATGAGCTCTTTAAGGGCAAATCACTCACTTGTTGCAGACTTGTGGGCCTCTGTCCTTCCGCAGCCCAGAAGATCAGGACTCTGAGAGAAAAGCCCTCTGCAGACAGGAGAGGCCGAGTCTGAGGCCGTGTGGGGCATACGGTGATGGGGGTTAAGGTGAGGAGGGGGGAAGTGGGTGCCTAGTGGCTGGCTGTGAGATGGGGGCCTGTTTTTTCATAACTACAACAAATGCCAGACTTGTTTGTTTAATATCTTTGTGGATGAGGGCCCTTCTGTTCTCTTTCTTTTTTTGGTGTGTGTGGTTTTTCAGACCTGTGCAAACTTTTATTGGCCTTGTGTGGGATTTGGGGCAGGAAACCAGAGTTAATGCCTCTCTCCTACTTCAAACGGATGCCAGGAGCTTTTAAATGTCAGGGGGAGGCAGCCCCGTGTACAGAGATGCACCTGGAAGTGCTACAGTCCATCCGAACCCCTCTGTCTCTTTCTCGCTCCCCCTCTCTCTCTCTCGCCTTATCTGGAGGACTGGAGGTGACTTGATTCAAGCGCTAAAGCAGAACAGATGCACAGAGATATGCTGCTGAGGCCACTTTAGCATCCAGCCAAACATTGCCTCCACCTCCACCATCCCCCTGGTCCATTTTGGTGCAAATCGAGTTTCCCATTCAGAATTCTGGTACTCTCTGTGCCAGCTGATTCCATTTCATCTCAACTTCATAATTAGAATACACGGCACATTCCATCATGAAAAAATAATGGATGGAAAAGAAAGGTGTCTAAAATATCTTTTTTATTAGAAATGTATTTTGTAAGAAATATACGGAATGGCTATGCTAGTCCTAAACCTAAGAATATTTAATAAGACTGGGCAGAGGACTTTTGCAAGAGGTCTTCAGAGATGAAAAGGCTGTGAAGGATGGGCATGAAAGGAAGAGCACAATGTGACCGTTGAGCTGTTGATCAACACTGTGACACCCATGGGTTTAGGTTTAGGGAGCTCTGAGTCCTGTCCAACTCCATTTTGCTGTATGCAGTGCAGGCCAGGCTCCAGATGCAAGGTCTTTGGACGGAGAGCGTGCTGCAAGTATGTGCGCGATGCCATTACTCACGCCTGTCTGATTAGGGAGTTTTGGGGAGTAAAGGCAACAGTAGTGCGGTCTCTGGATCACTGCTTATACAATCGAAAATCAGAACAGCACTTGCTGCTGGGATTTTGTGAGCTGCGATCTACATGCACACACACATAGACACCCACACAAACACACACAGGGGCCCCACAGTGAACGCTTCTTTATAACCTGGGGTTTAGGAGCGAGGGGTGAGATAAAGTCCATCGCAGTGGGAAGAGCTGGGATCCCACAGTAAATCCTGCAGATCACCGGAACGATAAGCTCTGGCCGGGGAAGCATGAGCGATCACTTAGGAGACTGGAGATAAACCTCAGGAACTTGTTTCAGGTTATCACCAGCCTCAGGGAAACGTTGAGCTTTCCGTGCCATAGTGCAGAGCAGAGTTGACCGTGTGAGCGAGCAGAGTTGACCGTGTCTTTTGAAGAGTGGAAATCAATATCACCTAAACTGTTTAAAACTGCTTCTATGGCAGAGTATGGTGGAAAATTGTAGATGTAGATGTTACATGTTTGAATAGTTGCTCGGGAGCTTGAGCGTGTTAAGTTAACACCACAGTAATGCATGCATGTGTGTGAGTTGAGTCTGGCTGTCAGGGGCAATTTCAAAGCCTGCCATAACAAATGATAGACACACCCCAGTCTCATCAACTCGTCCACCCTTCACACCACAAGAATACGAGAATTCACTTCTTCTGGAAAAGACCCTCACAAAAATAGGCATATTTTAACGACCCAACTCTCTTTATTGCACTGTTAGACCACATAGAAGACAAACATGGAGGTTTTTTGGCCAGCAGGACCCTTGCACACACAACCCTACACCCCCCACCCACACACACACACACACACACACACAAACCCCCATACACACATCAATAAATGTACAGCACATCTGTATGTGACGACCATTTTTGCTCCATGAATTTCAGCGCCCGACTCTGTTTGTTAGTGAGCCTGTTTGCCATGGTTAGAGACGAAGGACAATGGGAGTTTGGACTGCCAGTGAGGTCACCCGTTGTTTTGTTCACGTGAGGGTGGGCAGACAGACAAGACTGGAATCTGATACAACAAACAGCAATCATGACCCACTACTAAAAAGGCTAAGCAAAAGAGTTTAATTTCGATGACTTTGTGGTCAATACCAAAAATAAATGTAGGAAAGTCCATAAACCATCTTTAGGGATGAGAGGCCTTTATTACAATTCTTTATTACATACAATTCACTTTGTAACATATGAACCTCAAGGTATCAAACTTGTATTTGTGTCCACCTTTTCTGACCTTAACAGTTTTGCCTTAAGTAAACTTATAAAGATGTTTAAGGCAACAGTGACCTTGAATGGTGTTGATGTGGTTGCAGCGGAATGTTTAACCACTATCAATTAGCTGTACCTCTCCCTTCCACAGTGCCCATACTTCTCATTCTCTGACAAATGTTGAGCCGCATTCTGTTGTTTTCCTTCCAGGTCTTTCTTTTTCCCCATTAAAAAAAAATAAAAGTAGAAAGAGCAAGAGAGATGAGGATTTTTTATGAGACGTGTCATGACTGGAGTGGTTGGGGCAGGGTAGGGTGTGGGTAATTGGGAATCCTGGGATGCCTTTCTTCCCTGGCCAGAACCACTGTTTATGGGAACTCAAAGTGAGTCGAGTTGTTTCCTCTGAAGACCGATATTACCCGTCCCTTTCCCCATTCTTGCTGTGTCTTATGAGGTCCAGTGGTGCCCTGAACCCCAACCCCCCTCCCCAAAGCCCTGGGTATGGAGCCTACTGATCTCTCAGCTGCTTACTACATTAAGACTCTGGTGGAGTATATGCAGTTCCAGTGCAACTGAGAAACACCTGCCTTGTGTTGAGTGAACGTTTTTACTGGTTATGGGGGATTTCATCTCAAGAAGCAGGTTTGATTTGGGATCAAAAGACTCCTCCTCTCAACACCCTAACATGTTAAGAGGTTTACTGTCATCGCTGCGTACTTGTCTTCATTCCAATCAACATGTTATGCCTTCCCAATGACAACTGACATGCATGTCGTGCTGTTGTGTCAATAGCTGGTTGCAGCTGGAGAGACGGGAAAGCTAACTTGAAATTCTACTTTTGTGGAGAACCCCTTTAAGTTAGAACTGTAAGAGCAAAATAAATAACACACACACACACACACACATCAAATTCCCCAAAATCTCTCAATGTGAAGTCCTCTTTTCCTTCAGGGTCTGATTCCTCTTCCCATGGTGGCTTCCACATGACCAGTATTATTCCTCCTCAGCAGACAGAAGGTCAGAAGTCGGGTCACCTCCAGCAACTACCACCCCCCCCCCCCTGTCCCCTCAGACCTGGCAGTTCCATATGCCAGCCAAACCACTGTGGATCTCTTTCTAAAGAGCTTATGGTGATCCTCAAAGGTTTGACCACAAGACTGGATGCTGAATTCCTCCTGGATGCTACTGATCATAGGTGCTTGAAGAGATGGCACATTGCCCACATACTTCCTTTCTTGCTGGAAAGCTGGGTCATGCCTCACTGCCATAATCTCACGGAGGTGCACAACATAGTTTTAATAGAATTAGGAATTAGGAATAGAAATTCATTTAGTCTTGCAAAGAATGGAGATCAAACTTTTAATGTTTAAGAACTTAAAATAAAAAACTATAACACGGCATGACCGAAAAGTATAAAAACATAACCCCACATTTTGTATTCATTGTTTACTCACATAGCTGCCTGTTTTTATGACAGTTGGTATAAAGGCAATGAAAAGACAAAGCATGAACAGTAGGGTTTCTTCTACTCAAGTGATCCTGAAGATTAGGTGTACACTATTGTGTCTATACACGATATAAAGAGTATTGGGGTGGATTAATGACTTTGTATTACCTTTTTGAATTATCGTTTTTATTTTTAACATTAAGCTACAATTTCCTAGTTTGGTTGCCACTCATATTTCCACAGTAAGCAAGGAAAAAGCTAACTGATCAGTAAACTTCAGCCTTTCCCATGAACAATTCTGTAATAGTCATTGCTCTGACCAAAACAACTAAACACTAGTACAAAAAACTGGGGTGTCGGAATACTCTCTTTAAAAACAAAACAGGGTATAAAAGTTAAATTAAAATTGAATTAAAACCTTGGATTAAAAAAACATGCACATGATTACAGTACTGTAAGTGGAACAGAGGAAACAGAAAGGGTCACAAAACAAGCTAGAAAGTGAAGCTAGACAAAGCGAAACAGGACAAAAAAGTAAGAATAAGAAGTCTATTGTCTAATAATAAATATGCTCTGCCTGTCATCTAAAGGTTGCAGTGTAGACTCCCGGGCTCCAGGGGGGGCTGTTGTGGTGGGGTTGCTCAGGACTGGCAACAGCGTGAGCAGCAGCGGCAGGCAGCTCCTTGACAGGAAGATTAAGTCTGCGTAGGACAACGATGTGGGCAGTAGGCTGCTGGTGAAGTAAAGCCTGGAGTTCGTCCTCGCCACTTCCCACCACGCTCACCCCATTCACCTCCACCAGCCTTTGGGAAGCACCACCACACAGTCAGGCAGACAGAGACAGACAGACACACAGACAGGGGGAGACATCAGCCCATCAGCACAGCTGCCAGTCGCCATCTCTGACCACCTCCATTAACACCACCACCAAACCCCCATGCCCAGAATCCAGCTAGGGCCATTTTGCTGCTAACGCAGTGCAAGGGCTGGCAACCAACCAACCACAGGAAATCACTCATGCCAACAATGCCCATGCCTACTGGATGGGCACGGCAGGGTGAGTTTGAGACCACAGTGATGGAGAAATGGCATTTAAAAGCCCCAAAGAAGGCGCCTCCGCTAACGCACCCCTAGGGACTTTGGGAAGATGCCACAGTACCTGAGAGGAAAATTTCCTTGTGGTTTCAATTAAGATAGCAACTCCAGCATTGGAACGCATGAAGGCATATTATTTTATGCATTAACAGCAATACAGTAAGCATAATATCAAAGGGTTCAAGCTGTAAAATAGCTCTGAAATATTAACACATCATTTTAAATCAGACTCAAGGCCCATTAAACACAGCCTTCGTTACTTTTTATTTATAGCCCTCCATCAGTAAAAAAAATGGAGATGAAAAAGAAGGGAAAAATTAAGGCTTTGTATTTTTTCACTGACTGTGAAAAGAGTGTTGGCAGGGATTGTCTGATTAGTAACCAAACACACACAGTTACGCTCAAAAAACGCTTTGTGGTGTCTGTGTGGCTCCTGTCTCAGGAAAAAACTGCCCTTATGTGTGTGTGTGTGTGTGTGCAGTATAGCACATGTGTGTACAGTATAGCACATGTGTGTACATAGTGTGCGCTTGTGCTACATGCTCAGACAATGCCACAACTGTATATTATTCTTGTTTTATCTATTCCTATCCACGCACTTCAGCGTCCAAGTTTTACGTTTCAGTGTTTTCCTGTTATGGTCTCTGCTGCTGTCAAGTTTCCATGGCAACAGGAGAAAAACTGGAATGAAGCATAAAGTTCTTCTCAACCCTGGAAACTTTGAGATGTGATGCTCCTTGGCCTTAGCTTTTCATTTTTGTGTCGTTTTTTTTAAATCAAAGTTTAATCAAAACTTTATTTATTCAAGTTGCCCATGTACTCAGCCCACTCATCAGCAGAAGAAACGTTAATTTGACTCTGTGTTTTGACTCTGTGTAGGCACGTAGGGAAAACAAAGTAATGCACACCTAACCTCAAAGCAGTTTGAGTAATAGTTACAAGAGTTACAATAACAACTGTAACCTGAGGGACACTGAATAACAAAAGAAAAAAAAAAAGTGATTCAGATCTGTTCCAGAATATAATGGGTATTTCCCAGGACCATATTATGATAATGCACCCTACAAACAAGTTTCATGATTACTTCCACCTTTATTTTTAATCCTTTTGACAGGCAGACAGACTAGCAAACATAAGGTTATTACAACCTTTATTTAACTGGCTCAGTTCATTCATTTGCAGCTTCAAGTATTTCACAGGTACGCAAGCGCGTTGCCATCAGTGAGCAGCCAGAGGATCCTACCTGTCGCTGACACAGAGGAGGGAGTGTTCCTCACGTTGCACCACCACCAGGCCCTGTCCTCTAATAAGCTGGGCGGTGAAGCTGAAGCCATCTGGGCCCAGCGTCTCCTGGGTGGCCACCAGCATGGCGGGGGACTGCACAGACACCAGCTGTCTCAGAGTGGAACGTTTCCCTACAGCCTTCTCCTCCTGAGTGCATCACACACACACAGACAAAGAGTACATATGTCATACAAGACACGCACAGACATACATGCATTCATACCTTGACATACATGCATTCACATGACATATATAATCAAGAGCAGTGAAATGCTGCAGGCTCTCTTTTAATAGCATACAACTGAAGAAAAGCTTTTTTTTTAAAGCACTACTCTCAAGGTGATAAAACTGCAATGCCCTGTGATCAGCCTAGTGCAGTAAAACGGCCCTTATTATCTGTGCAGTCAGCAAGATTGAGACAAACCACTGAGCCAGCCTTTCTTACCCTTTCTTTTGCAGAGCTCGGCCTGTCCTACCCGGGCCAGGAGTGCATCTTATTTATCAAGCCTTATCTCAGTTGTGAGTTCTTAATTCATTTTACTTGATAACCCTAGGAGGAATTAAGGCCGAGGTCATTTTATCTAAGTCGTATTACTTTTTCCATGTCTTCTGGTGGCACAAGACATTTTTCCATGTCTTCAGGAGACACTGGTACAACGTTAATGGTATGAAAGTTTAACAATGATGGTATGATTAAGTGTCACTTGGCCACTTTGTAGTATGCAACACCTGTGTAATTAGACACCTAACAGAGCAATATTTTAGCCAAGATAACCCTGTTCAGCCTTCAGCTGGCTAACTCCATTAAGCTATTGCCTTGAGCATGCGCAGTCCCATTTGTTACTAAGTGTCAAGGTTCTTCTCATTTTTCACAAGTCCATTAAGCTAAAAGACAAGTGCTTTCTACTTGCTCACACAAGTAAAGATAAGTGTTTAAATAAAAGCATTCCTGATTCAACAGACACACACATACCCTTGTGTCAGCTGTGGACACAAGCTGTAAAGAGAAATGTTTAAGACACAATGTTTGTTTTTTTCTTCACAGACTTGCCTGTGTCATAACCCTGTCCAACCTGTGGGCAATTCTCTGTCATTGCCTCAACCCAATTGTCTACATCAATCTTAGAGAGGCAAGGTTGGGCACATGGAGTACCTTAGAACAGGTGAGTTGCGTGCTCATTACAACATCTGCCGACTTCTCATCCCGCCCCAAGCCTAATCACTGAACACTGGGACAGGTTGCAGCCAAGCAGGCTACACTGCCTGAATCCACCTCACGTGACAAGTACAGGCACATGCTTTTGTGTATGGAATGTAAAGCAATATCTATCTATATCTATTTTTAGTGCCAATTACTGTTATCACTGGCGGGGGACATGAAAGAGCCCTGTTAGAATATGACATTGTAACAATGTTCCAATTGTTTATCTCAATTGCTTATCTCAAAAATGTCCTGTTCAATACAGTTAGTCCTAATTGCTTTCCAGTATTTTTTAAATATGATGTTGGACTTCTAGGATGCTTCCTAAAGGCATCCCATTGACAGCTATAGTGTGACCACTGTACTGTGCGTGCCTGTCCACTGCTATCAGGTTTCAGAGTGATGAGCACATGGAGCTGGATGAGGCCTCGCCTGCTTGCTTGGGATGTCAATCCCCTGAAGCCATGGTTGCAAAATTTCGCTCAGCGCAGAGAGAAGCCAGAAAGGGGCCCTTACAGAGAAAGTCTGGCGAAAATACCTTATGGGAAATGCACAGGAGTGAACATGCGTCTCATCTTCGCTCCTGGGTCATCTTCGCGTCTGGGCCTTCCATTTGTCCAGACGCATGTCATTAACCAGAAGAATGTAACCTTTAATATTTTGGTTATGAGCCATGGAAAACCACCCAAAGGCAGGTTTAAGGGGGCAAAATTACATTTTAATGCGTTGAGCTAACTTTGATTAGCTGAGAATGCTAAAAAGTCTTGGCGTGCCAGTCACACAGTACTGACAATCAACAATCTTTGTGAAGGGAACAGTATTTAGCTGTTATTTGCTTTTATACTGTATTTAGACAGTCTAATGTCTCGAAAGTCAGGGCCTATTTATGGAGGTTTTTCTTTCTTTTTGGCATTCTCTCCTCCAGGGAAGTAACACAAATCCCGGACAAGCCAAGCTGTCTGTTATGCAGGAGGAATGCTTCCAGGGTTAGTTAGAGAAGTGTGGCTGCTAGTGATGATAAAAATATTACACTGTCAGATATAATAATGGGTTTAGCATGGGCTTGGGTCGTGCTAGCACACAGTCTAATGCTAACCCTTTGAATCATTGTGTGCTCCGCTACGAGCCAAAACCTGCCGCAAGTATTAGCTTTCTAATCTTTTCGCCACCGGATCTATTCAACACAATCACCGTCAGAACACCGGGACCAAGGCGTAATCAAAGCGGGGTTGACTTCGGGGAGCTCCAAAACTCAACCACAATTGCAGTATCTCAACCACCTTTCCCATGGGAAGGGTGAAACCCAACTCTGCTCTGTAGCCACGGGTACCACCGCTGTCCAACATGAGGAGCCGAGCGCGTACTTGTTTAGAAGTTGAGTCCATTTAAAGAGGGGATGGAAAGGAGGGTGGAGGAGACAGGGAATTTTTGCACAATTTCCTTCCAAGGCTGGTCTGTAGTTCCTGCGTCTACCCATTTTTTTCAAGCAGCCAAAATAATTTCCGTCATTTGTTGTCTTTCTCTCCTCTCTTCTCCTACCACATTTCCTCCTTCCCGACATCTTCTGACCTCTACCACCGATGTGCTCCAGCTTTGATGGATCCTCGAGATTCAGCCAGTGATGAAATATTTCCTTATTGTCTGTAATCTAGAGCAAATAAACGGCAGTCTGCTCCTTATTAGAGCTCCAGCTCCATTAGTTTCCCAGACTGCTCTACGGTCTGACCCGAACGTTAACTCTGATTAGGTCATATGACAAACATTAGCACGGCCGCTTTTCCCACAAACTCAGCACCTAAAGACCATAGCCCCGGGGCGGCAACGTGACACGGAGGCTTTTCAAAGCTGAGCCGCGTGTGTCCTTTCATGGCACCTCGTTAGGCTCCTCTGTTGGGATGAAAGGACCACATTAAAAAAAAGAGTGGGGAAGGAGGGCTGGGTGTGAGGGGAGTTAGGCAAGGAGTCTCCTATTTGGACATGTATACAGATAGCTGTAAACGCACAAGCAGAGGTCCCATAAGCTCTTGTTCCCACCTTTATGGCTTTTGTCAGAAGTGTTTAAAACGGTTGGCACGGTTACGGTCACAGATGTCCAGAAACAGAATCTTTAATAAGTTCTGCTAATAGATAGCGCATGTCCTAATCGTAGCCCTTCAAACTGCCAGATGCATTGCAATGTGTTTTGGAAAAAAGTTAATGAGTTGCAGCATATTTTTATGGGGTAAAAACATGACATTAGTCAACTAGACTTTATTAAAGACTATGCATACTGTAACTAAATAATGATATAATGAATGTTTTATTGTCCAAGTTTACCTTGGCCTGACTCTCCTCGAGAGCTACCTGAAGATTAGCCAACTGACGATTCAAGTGAACCAGGGTGATCTCCTCTTGAAACACATGGCAGTTCAGTCTCATCTTCTCCAGCAGATGCGCCTCCACCCTCCTGCAAAGTTGGCAAAGCCAAACAGGTATCAGATTCTTTCTCTCTGTGTCTGTCGCCCATTCATTCATGACACTTGAGTTGGACTGGCTCTCTCAATCTCCTGTGACACATCACTCGCAGCTACCTCCGCTAATGTTACACATCAAACCCACATTGACATGGATTCGGCATATAAATGATTCAAAGGCGCATTGATTGGCTTCATATGGACATCTGTGCCCATTTCCCCCTGGTGCTCAGGGGAAAGTTGATTAATGGCTTGGCGGCAGCAGTATGTGTGTGTGCCCAAGGGAGGTCCGGTATTCAGTTACTTATCAGGTGATTAATGTGGGACCCAAAGTGGCGGGGAATGATTTCCCTTTGTTTCATTTTTAGACATGCCTGGCTGGTAACAGCAGAGCCCTGTGCGTACAAACAAAAACACCCAATAAATCCTGCCTGCTCCAAGGCACTGATTGAATGGAGTGGTGCTGGGAAAACATATTATATATGCTTCTGTGTCTGCTTCAATACTTCCTGTGTGGTTTTATCAGTGAAAGATCTTTCTTTCTTTTCCTCATGCTGTTTGAACACAACTTGTTCTCCTCCAGGGAAGTAATGTTACCAAATGATTTTAACTATGTTCACTTTTAACATGTAAATTGATTTTGGCTTGTCTCCAGATTTAGAACATTCACAAGTTCAAACCATTTCAACCCATTCAAAATAGCTCCTTGCAAATGTGACATGTTGCTTCGGCATGATAGATAGTTTTGCGTTGATTAGATAGTTTTGTGTTGATTCTTAAACATTCCAACATGTTCTTTCCAATTTGTCATTGATTGTCAGTTGTAACCAGGCTTGTCCACTGGGAGACCATTCGTGTAGAGCTAAAGGAGTCATGTGGGGTGCGTTACAGTTTTTTGTGTTTTACTTTCATTTGCCCTGCATTTAATACCACAGGTAAATAACCTAAAATACCATAAAGTGATTTTGAATTCTGTTAAGTCAGAGTTCAGCATCTGGGTACTACTCTACCCATGTGTCCTGTGTGTGGTCACTGTGCTGAGACTGTCCTTCAGGGTTTGAAGTCTTTGCCTCTTGTCCTGCTGGGAGCTGTGGGTTTTGGACAGCCGCTCCTGCAGGTCAGCACTGCTCAAGCCTTCAGTGTCCATGTCAGCGTCCATATTCTTCAGCTCACCACAAAAGGCCACCAAGCTGTGATGGAGCTCTTGAACCTGCAAAACAAACAGTGCCAAAGTAGAGTGCAAGTTATGGATTTTTCTCATGGGTGTGAAGGGTGTGTGTGTGTGTGTGTGTGTGTGTGTGTGTGTGTGGGTGTGTTTTGGTAAACAAACCGCTAATATGTTGGGCAGGGAACAGAAAGAATCTTATGTGGTGGCAGTGTTTTATTATTGTTTTCAGAGGGCCTGGGGGAATCTAAAACACATTAGTCTTTCAGAATACTGTACGTCACAAGTGATGGTTACTGTGAATATTAAAGGACTATATTGTATAATCCTTCTGATATTTGCTTTTTTTTTTTTTTAGAAAATATATTACCTGTGATATTACAGTCTGAAGGGATTCCACTTGTTGGTTCAACTCCTGCAGTTTTTCGTTATTGCAGTGGATTTGATTTTCCATGTCACTGTTGTCAGTGGTTGGACAGGCTGAAGTTGGTGTTGGGAGTTCAGGTTCAGGTGTTTGTTTCTCCTTGAAAAACACATAGTCCCAGACAAATTGTGTGCCTAAGCCATGTCTAGTTCATGGATGATGAATTTCCGTGTAAATGAGAAACAAATTACAAGGGCAATTTCAATTAAAAAAAAAAAAACCTTTGAAACAGAACTCTAATTTGGACCGAATTGAGGGAAACCAGGAAAAGATTAGTAACACTGCATGTCAGGGCATAATGTTGCACAACTACATTAAAGTCAGGGCCTGGGACACTGGCATCGACTACTGGTATCTGCCTAGTGCCAACACAAGCACACCTGTATGATGTGAACCAGAAGCATGATTAGGCCTGTTGAAGAAGAGAGAGATGCTTGCATGTGAAAGCCCATTCAGGGAGGCACAAAGCATGCAAATGGCTGTTTTTTTTTTGCTGTGTGATGGTTTGTTTTGAACACAGCCCTTGTTTGCCTCACGCACGGTGGTCTTTAATGGTCAAGCTGCCGTGCAGGAAACACATCAAAGGCCACAGGTGCCTTGCTGCACACTGAGTCGAAATGAGGCACAGGCTCTGTCCTAATTGTACCCATCCACAGGAACATTTCCACCCTATACCAATGCTGCTTTTGCATGGGCTATATGTGCACTGCACTTGAACCCGTGCCTCACTAATAAAAACTGAAGAAAAATAAACATTGTCACATAAACAGCAGCAACCACTTTAAACTTTAGAATCTGAGGCAATAAACTGGCATTTACTGTCATGTCTAATTGATTCTTCAGTATGGCATTTTGTAAAAAGAAAAAAGGCTGGAGGGAAAATAAGTTATCACCTATCTACTTATCATTAGATTAAAGGGATTGTCAAAGAAACCATTACCTTTTTACACAGTAGAAGCTCTATGAGTTGACTGCCTGTGCCTAGCACATCCCCAACCAGCTGTTCCATGAGCAGTTCATCTGTTTCGAGTCAGTGACATGGACAAAAGAATTTAGTGACGGAGGATTAGGGCCGGAATAACAATAAAAATATCAAAAACTTCGAGAATAAAATCATAATAAAGTAATATATTTTGAGAATAAAGTAATTAATTATGAGAATAAAGTCATTAATTACGAGAATAATGTCATAAATTACGAAAATAAAGTCATTAATTATGAGAATAATAATTTAAGACATTATTCTCGTAATGAATGACTTTATTCTCATATATGACTTTATTCTCATAATTAACTACTTTATTATATTCATAATTACTTTATTCTCATAATTATATAACTTTATTCTCGTAATTAATTACTTTATTCTCGTAATTAACAACTTTATTCTCATAATTAACGACTTTATTCTCATATATGACTTTATTCTCATAATTAACTACTTTATTCTCGAAATATTGTTAAGTTTTTGATATTTTTTTCTTTTATTGCGGCCCTAATCCTCCATCATAAAAACTAGCATCATTTATATGTCTGTATTTTTAAGGATTAATAAACAAGAATACTTGCTAAAAACAGTTATAACATTATTAAAACATTAGTAAAACAGTATAACTGCATTTCACTGTAATAAAACAGAATCAGTGCAGTTAATTCATATCTTTGAATCCCCTGACCTTCATTGACCTTCAAGATGAAGGTGTCCTTGACCTCCTCATTTCCCAACATTCTCAAGCATGATTCCAGCACTTTACCCACTGTTGTGTCATTTGGTGTGCGAAGGTGCACAATCTGCTCTGATGCACACACTAATGATTGCAGGAAAACATTTAGCAATATTTAGGGATGTGGTGCAACCCTTAATGACAAAATATACATTTTACTTCGTTAGAAAAAAACTTTCTTAAGTATTATTTTCCACATCTTCTGAGAGTACTGCTGCATTTAGTTACCTTTGATTGTGACTTCAATTAGTTGTGGGTTTCTCTGGGTAACAATATTTCTTTGTCTGAGAAATAACAGGGAATTAAAGTTTAGGCAAAAAAGTAAAAGAAAGAGTGGTTCATGTTCACTCAAGTGGAAGTTGAGTAAGTTGTGTCTACTGCCTAAAGGAACACAGAAACATAGTATAATGTTTAAAAAGTAATACTCATACTTGTGGAACAAAGTCATTACCCAGGTATGCATATTCAGCCACAACATTTGTGGTCAAGAGCCCTTTGTACTAAGTCAAATATTAGGACTTTATGAACATATTTGAATCTGTTTTTGTTTGCAGCTAGCTTTATGGGCAAAATGGTACCACACCAATTATGCGCCACATTTGGATGCCATTTAACCATGACAAACAAGAAGAAGCTCAGAAGCACAGTGATGCCTGTGGACAATAAACACAATTTCTAGCTTCAAGAGCACAGTCTGTTTACAAAGAGTGAAGCCAAATAATGTGTCTCCCCTACCTGAACCTGAACGAATACTGGTTTAGATTGCTAACATGAGGGGAGGACTGGGACCTGGTCATGGACACTAGAGCCGCTGTGAACTCCTCTACATTGTGTGGCCCAAATGCTTCTATTGGAGAAAGAGAGAGAGGGAAGGGTGGGTGGGAATGGAACAAGTCAAAAATGACTGTGAGTATCATCATTGCTATTCATCTTCGTGACAAACGAGATGCTATGTTACAGAGCGGAACTTTGTGCGCAGTCAGTTGTTTGGCTCATGCAAGTCTGGTTTAATGGTGCAATGGTTTTGGGAGTGCACAGCATTCCTCATGCAGGGAGGGGAGGAGTGCTGTGTTCATGCTGATATTTACCTAGAAGCGAGTCGACTTTCTGCGAGGTCGTGCTCGGTGGATGGAGCTCCTCATAAATGGCGGACAGGAGCTTCTCCCTGTCATCCAGACTGGAGACCTGAAGAAGCTCGAGGGTGTTCAGGTCAATAGAGGCGATGTGAGACCCACTGAGATGGGCTCCTGTCATATAGTCAGTGGGTGAACATCAACTTTGCTGTAGTGAATTTGCGGTTCAGTTAGCTCAAAGGAAGACATTGTCTGAATCCTAATACCTCCCCTAACCCTAAGCCCTGAACCCTCAAACGCGAAACTACCATAGGTCAACTAACTATGAAGTTCATCCATGCATCGAGACATTAATGTACATTTTTGTAAACAAAGGCAATAACAAACCAAGCAAATTTACTTCCTGCGGCAGATTATAAATCTTTTACAGTATATATCAACTTTAAATATTCAAAACAGGGTTTACAACTCTGTTTACAAACCAAGGGCTGAAAATGTAATGTTACGCATAATGTGGAAATTGTTGACTGCGCCGCGAGTTGTGGTGGGTACTCCCCCTCCCTGTCAAGCAATCAGAGTTGTGGAGGTCCTGCCAGAAATCTGGCTTGCGCCCACACACACACGCACATGCCTGCAGTGTGACAGATTAAACAGTGAATTCAACTCTGGTGAGGAGACCATCAGCCAGGGAGAGGACAAGGCCTGTGAGTCCCTCCCTTGGCCTGGGCAGAAGGGAGCCACTTGGGCTATTTTCCTTGACTGATGGAACCAGGGATGGAGGAAGGGAGGGAGGTAGAGAGGGAGGCAGCAAAGTCTTTACCTCTAATGAGGGGCAGGTACTGGTGGAGGCCGATGCTGCTGAACCACTGGCAGACTTCCTCTGTGTTGAGCTCGGCAAGAACTTTGGCCTGTGGCCCGTTCAATGACTCCTGCTGCAGAAAATCCCAAAAGCCGTGGTCAGCAGACAGGCGTGTGTGAGTATACGCCCCTGACTTATACACACATGCACACATACAAACACACACATACGCACACAAACTTACAGAAACAGGAAACACATGGGTAAATACAAGCAATACAAAGGGCATGAACATGCAGGTGTAGATATATTGTATACAGTATACACATACTGTACCACACACACACACTCTGCATATGCATTAACACACACATGTACGTTACTGACACATACCCAGAAGTGTTAAAGTCAACAATCATTCTCAAAAGGATGATATAATCTCATCACACTTCTTTATTAGTCTGTGGGTACAGCACAATAACATGCTGTATCTTGCCAGCTGTATATTCCACTGTAAAAAGCGAAACATGAGACCATGCCAAATCCAGTTGTGCGCCTCACACAGCATTTAATAACCAAAATGGATTTTTATCTCCTGTAAAACATGTCCCGAGCCAAAAAGACTTGGCAAACACAAGTAGCAATGCGAGAAACCATTTGATCAGGACCGTGCGGTCTGGCCTCGTACCAAACTCTGGTGAATGTTCATGCATAGTGGCGAAGCATATCGTTAGAGGAAAGATCGTTGTTAGGGAGTAATTTCACTGACAAATACACCCACTGCCCAATTGCACTGGCTTTTCTCAATTTAGTGTTCTCCGTTATCATCATAATTAGATGACATAAAGTATAGGTCAAAGGGCACGTGGAAAAACAGAGGGGGAACATGGCCCCAGTCTCATAATTATGTCAAATTGCACTGTCTGCTCTTTAGAAATGCAGCAGACTGAAGCCATGCAGGTACTGAAAGACACCAAACATAAAAATGCAAATTACCACCCCCCCCCCCCAAAAAAAAAGTATGCTTTTGGCATACTACATGTGGTATTAGCCAAGGCAACCTTACCTTTCCAGCAAAATTTCCATTTTGGTCTTTTGATTGCGGTATATATGATGCTGGAAAAGAATAAAAGGAAGGCAGACAATTGTTTCTGGCAATCACATGCAATCATTTCAATATTTCAACATAATGGGTTTTATTTAATTTGTTCCAGTTCTGTGTGCACCATATTGGCATAGTATAGTTTGTTTACAGAGGACAAAACAGGACAAAACTTGCACTTTTTTTTTTTTTTACTTAAAATTACCTTATTGTTAGAATTGTTTTTTTGTTGTGCATCTGCACTTTATTGTCGTCAACGTCTACGCATGGGACAAGTGTGAAACGCAATTTCGATTCCTTTGTATGTCAAGTACATGTGAAGAAATAGACAAATAAAACTGACTTGACTTGACTTGAACACAGGAGTCTTCAAAACAAAAAGGGGTTTTTAAGTACAGTCAGGTATTAAGAGCTTTTTATCCAAAGCTTACAATCTACCCAGCTAACAGCCAATGTTATTGGATTGCTTTAGCAAAAAATACCACTGGAACAATCAGGCTTGCTAACTTTAACTAAAAGGGTCTTCTCATATATGCACAGGCTTTGCAACAAAGTGCAGTATGACTATATAGATAAAGACTTATATTCTGTAAAAGTTTTATGATATAATATACACAGTCAGAATTAATGAGAGGATGACATAGAAATGACATGGCTAAATAGGGCTTAAATAGCGCAAAAGGATCTGTCCCTTAGATTACTCCTTAGGTTTTGCAACATCTACACTGCTGGAGAGTGTTTGAATACTCATACTTTTTGTTGTCTTGTTATATGTACATAAAAATAATGTACAGACTGTGGACCCAGTGTGGTGAACTTGGGTCGGGAGATTCTAGACAAACTTCTTGTCCTCAGAGGATTTCAATCAGATGAAGGGTTTAACCAATCACATACATGAATGATGGTGTTTGAACAGTTGGAGGACAGGAAAGGCACAACAATAAACAGTAAAGCCTAATTAGTGTGGGCCATTCAGGCCCAAAGGCAATAGTGACTTTCCCACACAGTCCCCTAATCTGGTGGTGAGGGGGGGGGGGGGGGGGTGAGGAGCCGCATATACCATGGCATAATATTCATTTTTTTATCTGTTGTTTTTTTTTTACTTAGTCAAAGCAACATAAGCTGCATAAGCTCAGCATAAGCTCAGATAAGACTGTATGTTGTGTATGCTGTGCCATGTATGCTCTGCAATATGGCACCAGTGACTTCATTACCAACAGTTATCCGCCGTTGTCTGGGCGATCCTTCCTCCTCTGGCAAATTGTCATCACCCTGGCTGATGGCATGGAAGGTGTGGCTTCTGGGCATCGTCTCTCCCAGACTGCATGTCCGAGCAGCTGGCCTCTGTAAACACACACACGCAGCACGACTGGCCAAATTAAGTCATCACTTCAGCCATCCAATAAACTGTTACGTATGCAAGCATACAGACAGTGCATTGTGCTTGACTCCACTGCCGTTTCATTACGCCAAGATCCCGATGGCCATCCTTTGCCCTGAAAGACCTAACTGCCATGATTTGCTCATTTGATGTCTTAGATGGTTTAGGACTTAAAGCTAGGTGAGACTTTGGCATTTAGAAGTAACAATAAACAAATATAGCAGGTAAAAGTATGAATCTACTTATAAACATGCAAAACATGTAAAAAGGTTTGTTGGTGTGGCATTTAACTTTTGTGCACCTTACCCGTTCGTGGAGAAAGGCCTCCATCTTAGTGTTGAGGGGAAACAGTTGTAGCTGCGCCTTCAGTAAATCATGGCTGCTGGATTCCTTGTTGCTCAGATCATCTGAGGGACAAGAGCGAACCAAAACAGCATGTCAGGAGGAAGTTCACAGTAGCCATGGGCTGATGGAAAAAATAAGACTGGCAGCGTGGAAGCCCTGCCTCTCTTTGGGTCACTGAGACCCTCTCTGGGAAACCAAACAAGACTAGTGTTGAACCAACATGGGAAAATATTAGCCTCAAACTTGGACTTGTCATATCCAAATACCATATTTGGTGTACTCTCCTCTGGCAAATACTTTCTCTCTCTTTCTCAATCTCGCTCTCTCTCTCTTGCTCTCTTCCCTTTTTTATTGTTGTTGAACTAGTCATTCAATTTATCCCTTGATTATAAAGGCATTGGTACAGCTGTTACACACAGGCTTTGCATCATGTTCCTGCAGCACCATTGACTCCAAGGCCCGCTTGGAGAGAAGTTCGTGTCATGAACCTTCAGACCTGTCCACACATGGTCGTCTGCCTCGGTGGAACTAGATGTTGTGGTCGCAGTCGTCCCGGCAACCCCACAAGGACATATGAAGGTCTGGCTGGTTGATGGCATACTTCTGTGACAACCAATGGTTTCCCACAGAAAATAGACGTTCCCACAACCACTTTTTTTCTTGGCCTATGAGAAGAAAGTCTCTTTCTCTCTCACTCCGCAGCTCTGCCTGCCCTTTCATAGAGAGCTCCGAAGTGATCAAGGGCTGGGTCATCCTAATATGTCCATCTATTTTTCTTTCATAAGTTTGTGTACTGACCTTGTTCGGGTTGTGGCTTATTATGAGCAACATGAGTCAACCTCTCAGGCTAACTCGATATCCCAGACATCCCTTGAAGTTCATATTTTACTAATCTATTTATTCAAATACTGTTTGTGGCCATGATCCAAAAATGCAGAGGACAAATGAATAGACACAGGCTGACGGATTTTCTTAAATGCATCAAAAACAAAGTCTCCTTCACTCCTTGGCACACACTTGAGTTTTAAGGAGTATTAATCAGAAATGTAAAATAAATTAATGCGAAAAACTTTGCATTTGATTACAACCACATCTAAGCAAAGATGGTACAAAAGGTCCTAACTGTGCTGCTCCGTGTAATATGCATAGAGGAGAGCACTGCAGGACAGGATTATTAAAGTAGCAGAGACTCTAACCACAGATGTACCCATAACCTCACAATGTCACTTTCCCTGGAAATGTCCATCCCCCCGCTGTGCAATACACTCCACCAACTACTTACATACAACATAGAGAGAAGCTCAGTACTACAGTATGTCTGCTGAAGTTATGTCTTGAGTTAAAGCATGAGAGGTAGAGAGAAAAAAAAAAAGATCTGGGAAAGGGAGCACAGACACACAAGGGCTGTCACTAGTGGATCTCTGGGCCTGAGCTGTGCAGTACAGGGTCCAGACAAGGGTGGGAGGGTGGGGGTAGGTGGTGGTGGTGGTGGAGAGGATGTGAGCAGCAAAAAGCCTTGTGAGTTCAGGGAAAATCTCAGTAATGGTGAAGAGTCAGTGCAGGTCAAGCTCTGAGAGAAGCAGTCTGGACTTTCAGTCAAATGCTTCGCCCCTGACATGAATACATAACCACACACACACATGCCATACACACACACACATACACACACTACATCTAGTAACTCACAAACACCCACATGCCAGTCAGTCAGACACATTAAACTGAAGGTTTGCAGCCAGAAATTGGCCTGGGCAGTTGGTATTCCGTGGGTCAGGGAAGAGAGGAGCCTGCATGGGAGATCGTGGGAAGAGGCCGGGCGTTTCCACATGCTGCCAGCTGTTTCCCCTGACGCTGCTGAGCCACTGTTCACAGGCCATTTTCACACATGGAAGCAACGGCATTCTTATTTTAGTGCAAAAACAGCAGTGAAATTTGAAATGACTTTGCAGCCATATTGACTGTATTTAACAATGACAAAATGTGGTCAAAAACGTGAAAGCTGGTTGGTATTCATAAATCCGGACAAAAGGCTAAATAACAATGAATTATATCTGTAAGTGACAGACAGGAAATAATTAGACCTCGTATGGGAATGCACACATTTGAAGTGATGATCAGTTTAGCTCTGGGGCTATACCATTACCCACCCCGATCCAACTTCTGATCCTGCACAAATCAGCGGACATAGGGGCAGAGTGCAAAGAATAACGATGTTGCCAAAGCTCTGTGTCGTCTGGCTCAAAACTGCCACGTAGCTCCATCTTCAAGAGTATTTCTGTCATTGTCATGACATTGTGCGCCAAGCCAGTCCAGTGATATTTGGGCCTCTTGGAGCATGAAGGCAGCCTTTTGTGCCAGAAAAGAGGAGAGCAGAGGAGGCGAGGAGAGGAGGAGAAGAGAGAAGTGGGTCTGTGATGGAGCCGTGCCGTTCTGTGCTGAGTCACTGGAACCCGATGCCTGGGAACCGGCCGCCCGGCTGCACACAAGGGAACCAGCGGAACAATGGTCCAAGTGGGAGTCCTCCACCTCGGCACAGAAGCCTTTGTGCCGACGAGCCATCACACACCGGTGTCCCAGTTAGGACACACAAGTCAGTGAGACGGATGCCATTCTTTTGCCTCTTTCAAACTGAATCGTACAGTATTCACTTTTCATCGCCGTTTTTTCCCTCCCTGCCGTCCCGGCACACAATACACATTCTTGCATCTCTGAAAAGGTAGGGAAAAACCCCGAAGCAGCCACAGAAGACAGGAGCACCTGAGTCACGCTTCGATATAATAGCCACATTGTGTGTGTATTGTGTCTGCTCTCAACCCTTCCAAACCACTTCACAAGAAGGCCACTCTAAGCAATAACCGTGCTAGACATTGCTAGCATCTTTGGACTCCAATTGCTGGAACACTGCTGAAAAGAATCTCATGTGTCAGCAATACGTTTTGATATGCATTCATTTTTAAGACTAGTGTTCCGGTAAATATACTGCACGCTGAGGAGTTGTGCTATTATGTTGATGACTGCCATTGAAACATGGGGAAAATTAGTCACTCACCTAGGTTGTGTTCAGTAAACTGCAGAAGATTGATCCCTATGTTGAGACTCCCTGCAAACAGAAATAAACAAGAAAAATTTTGACCATGTGATTGGGACAAACAGTAGAAGTGAAGTCCCAGTCTCATTCCTCACCTACTCTCTCTCTCTCTGTCTCTCTCTCACACACACACACATACCATATCTATAAAGGCAGTAGGAGTATGGTCTTGGTGTTCTCTGGCTGCATGAGTAATTCATGAGTAACTATAAACTCACTCTTTCTAGGGTACTCAGGAAGGGGTGCCACCTGGAAGGTGCTCCGAAGGAAACTGTGCAAAGGCCTCTCTGTCCGACTCTCCTCCCCAGCAGCAGCCACTGCCACACACATTGCCTCCTTGTCTGTTTCATTGGTCTCGTTCACTGGAGGGGACATAGGACAGTTGTCCACTTTGACATCATCAATCTCTGGTTTGTCCTGCTCTGTAACCTGCTGTTTTGTCCTCTCATCTTTATCTTCATCGATCTCTAGCTCGCCGGTGACCAAGCTGCACACGCTGTCCACGCCCTCGCTGCCAGACGTTAACGCCACGCTGTCCTCCTCCGAGTTGATGTCAAAGAACTGATCGTCGTCAGCGATATCCACATCAGAGGGTGTTGGGGGAATGAGGTTGATGATGGGAGGCGTGAGAAGGCCGCCGTCACTGGTGCTGCTGCCAGTGCCTACGCCGAAGAGTAGAGAGTCTTCCTCGCTGTTCACGCTGCCGAGTGCCGCTCGCGGCTGGAGGGGGAGGGATGAGAGCGGGGCCAGCTTCCTCTTTTGTGCACGCTGGCTCATGGACACCGAGCTGGATGAGCGCCCCATGCCGCACCTGAGCATCGGAGCCCCGCCATCCTCCTCTTTCTCATCCACCTGGCCATCGTCCGTTGATAAGACAAAACTTGGGTTGTCCAGCCCCAGGTCCTCCACAATGATGTGAACGCTCTCAGTTTCCTCAGGCACAGCAGCAATGACGTTGCCATCCCTCCCATCCTGTGAGCAAAGCGTATCCCAATCTCTTTCCTGGGCCTCGGCACACGAGCAGCGGAACAGTGTATGAGCAAATCGCGTCGTCCTCTCTTTCCACGAGCGTCTCTGTAAGCACCCCTGATCCAGTTCCACTGGTGAGCTCATGGTCACCCTTCACTTAACCTGACTTACTTACCTACTTTCTTGCCCTGGCTTAGCAGTCATGCCTGGAGAAAAACATTCACCACAAACCCTGTCTACGCCACAGAAAGAGGCCGGAACATGGCTAATCTGCCTCGATAAACAAGTGCATCTGCTAGTCTCACCACAAACACCATGCTCTTGCCACACGGCTGAGAAATAAACAAGCTCTCTGCGCAGTCCAAAGGTGTATGTGTGTGTGTGTCTGTCTGTGTGGTCGTTGCCTGCTGTGCTAATAGTGTCCATGACTTGTTGCTTAGCAGTGCATTGAAAGATGGTTGAAATGCTAGTCTCTCAGTGGGTCAGGTGAATACTCGATAATGAATGGCAGTTTTAATTAAAGGCTTTTGATATGCAAAATAGCATAGGCTATGCTCTCTGCTGAAGCACTCTGGCATAAAGGATGGTGGTTTAGATGAAACAGCAACACTGATCTGAAATTATGGACAAAGGGCACTGTGGTGCATTTTAGATATCTTTGAAAACGGTAGTGCACTCAAAGTGCCTGGAACTGCTTCTCTGTATTGCTCATAATTTTAATTTTATCTGGCTACACTCAATACACTGATGTTTCCTAGGATCGTCCACTCAGTGACCAGAACAGAAAATGTTACTTTTGGAAACAGCAACTAGCAGTTTATTAAAAAAAAATTAGTAAATTAATATTTCTGTCTATACAAAATGTTTGTTTACTGTCAGATATTATTAGGCTTAGTTGATGAGGCAGATGGATTAGACTGGTTGGACCAAAGTTGATGCAACACCCACACATCATGGATTAAATAACATTTCAAAGGTTTTTCCCAGTAGGCATCCCAATAGAGACTTTCTTCATGAAGTCAATGAGGCGGTGATACCAAACTATTCTTCTGAAGCTTAGGCCAAACGGCACTACTAAATAAATAACTTATTTGCTGGTTGAAAACAGTTGTGAAATATCATGGTTATGAGTATTGCTTTAGCCAATTCTCTGTCATATTTACACATTTGCAAATTGTATTGCAGTGTGACAATTGAGGGTGTTTTTTTCCAAGCTCATAAAATGAATAGTTCTACAATAAAAGGGGCCGTTTACTCCTGTGGGTCAGGTGGAACATATACTGTGGGAGATTTTCTTTGACTCTAATATGTTATGACTGAATAAATACCTAATTGTAAAAGATAATGGGCAAATTATAATGGGCAAGTCTTTTTACACAAAGGCTCTGAGTTTCACAGTGAATGTCGACCAAGCTTTAATGCACTGGTCTTTCTGTGGGTCACTTAGTGGGATATAAGCTTCTTGTCCCAGTGTTCTTTCCTTGCAGGCGCACACACACATTTTATGTGGAAAACAAACCTTGAGTCATGCTACTCACTTATTATTCAACAAAAGTGGAGATGTTTTGAAGTTGTGAAGTAAAAGGGTGTGTGCACCAGGCTAGCCAGAACTGCATTGCCATTGCTCATTAGTCCCATGTCAGGAGTCATCCCTGCTGATTCAGTCCTGTGTGAAGAGTAGCAGCGAGACACTGGCTCAAACTCCCACGAGCCGTCCTACGCCCTAAGCCCTTCAAACACTGACAGAAGCTGAGGTGAGTCGGACAATCATGAAGCTGATTAAGTCTTTCAGGATTCAGTACATAGAGCTAAGGGAAGACACTGGGATTTGGTCAGTGAGTAAGTAAAAACCAGACAATGATGGCAGACAGCAGCTCACGTTTATGTGTCTCGGTGAAGGAAACTTTTCCTGACTATCACCCCCTTAGGCTGGTGTAGGAGATGCTATCTCAGGGCTGGGTCATGTTTTAGACAAGGCTGGGTTTCTGAGAGGGTGACACGTCAGACCTTATTGACTGTGCGTTCGTGTGTGTGTGCGTGTGTGCATTGGAGCTTGTATGTAGTGTGTGTGTGTGTGTGTGTGCAAGTCACAAGTGTGTAAGTAAGTAAGTGTGTTCATTTGTGTGTGTCTGTGGGTGCTGCCACTGTGTGTCACTAGAGAGCAGAAACAGAAAGCACACAAACTCACAGGCCTAAAGGGGACCCCACCATAAAGAGAAAGAGCTGCATGGAACATTTTCTCTAGCATTTTCATTTCACGAGTTTGGTCTCAGACGAACCACACAAAATGCTTCTCATCTGGTGTTTGGTGAGACAGACATGCTGAGTACTTGATCTGATATTTGCACAGATATCATTTTTCAGCCCTTCTTTATGGGATATACTAAAAACAACATTTTGAAATGTTGGCCTGGAACCCAGGGAGATCAGAGGGAGTCTCCCTTTTTCACATGCACTTTGCATTTCCTGCTGAAGCAGACTTCTTAAAAAGAGATCCAACACGAGACACTGTGTATTTGCCTACAGTATTCTCAGATTAGCCAAGTTTCTTCTTCAGTCCTTGTGGGTGAAGCAAAGCATGTCCACCCATTGAATTCAGTCTGAGAGAAACGCAGGCAATGGGAACCATGTTGCTGGTGTTGTAGGCCACACAGATCACAGGCCCTGCAGGGTCTCTCTCTCTCTCTCTCTCTCTCTCTCTCTCTCTCTCTCTTTCTCTCGTCTCCATGTCTTGTCTCTCATAAGACACGGGACTTAAGGTGTCCAGATTCAGGTATTGTCTTCATCTCTCTCTCTCTTTTCCCTTTTCCTCATGTCTTTCCCTTTCTCCTTCTCATTCTCACCCTAGTTCTCTTTCTTTTTTCCTATGTGTATGTGTGTCTCATGTTGGGTGTGTTTTGCGTGGGTCTTGACTGCTCTCGCCACCAGAGAGTGGTAGATCCTGGAGCAGGGCCACTGCTGCAGCCAAGAACAACATTGGGCCAACTCTGTGCAGAGGCAAAAAAAGATAGAAAAGGAGAGAAAGAGAAAGAATGAGGTAGTCCTCGCAAAAAGGAAGCCCCGGCATGATTTGAACACGCTCAGACATATTGAACATTTCCTGTGCGTGAACACTGTACAGTATGTGTGTGTGTGTGTCTGACACTTGTGTTTCCACATTCAGGTCTGTCCTGTTCACTATCACACCATGGCTGTGGTCAGAGTTGGCATGGTACAGGCACTGCAGGTATACACACACACACACACACACAAACACACACCTATTTAGAATGTTGGCATGGACACACACACATACATACAATACACATACACACACACATTAAGTCCTTCAGATACATTATCAAACAGACTTTTACACTAATACATGTACACAAACAAAAAAGTATCCCCACAGCCCACACACATACACACAGCCTACTAAACAAACCTTACTCTCTCTATCTCTCTCTCTTTAGGCCTGACAGACTGACATTCTCCACACAGTCCTGGGCACAGGCAGACTGGTTTCATCTAAAAAAACACATACATTCTCAGAGGTAAAATACAAGATGTCAGCATCTTTTATTCCATTTGCATATGGCTGCCCTACCATGGTTGCCATGGAAGCCTTTCATTCTCAATATCTCTTGTACCTAAACATCCCTTGCACCTTTGTATCTGTTGCAACTTCCTGTTTGCAAACGACTTGAAAATTGGCCCAAACTATCCAAATATTTGCAGGGTCCCTCTGTGGCTAAGGGAGGAGGACAAAAAAGAGGAGTGAGGAGAAAGTTGGGAGGCAAAGAGGAGGCAGTGACCCTGACAACCCCTGCTGAACTCTCATTCGGTCTTGTGGATCACCCTCCAACCCTGATCAATTACCTTTGGAGACCAGTAGACCACCAGAGAGGCGGGAGAGTAAACATGCTGGTAGTGGATGTGGAGGTGGTTGTGTGTGTGAGAATGTGTGTGTGAGTGTGTGTGTGGTAGGTGTTTGAAAGAAGGTGTGAGAGTGGGGCACAGCTATATTTCCAACACACGTGTGAATGAAAGGAAACAAGTCGAAAACCATAGAGACTTTCTCTTCCAAACTGACCCTAACTTTCAATCAAGCCTGACCCCATTTTGTTTTTCCATTACACTGAAATAAACAGTTTAATTTCACAATTGCAGGCACCACTAGTAAATCTGGCTTAAAAGACATCTCAAGCCTTCAAAGCTCATCTTTTCGTAGATCATGATGAATACATTCAATAAAAAAAACTAAGCTAATTTGTTTCTACAGAGAGAATGCCCATTGGTTTACTAAGATCAAGGGACTAACCATGGCAGAAGCTTAATTTTGTGATCTGTAAGCCATGTTTTGTTTACATGGCCTTACATACAGTATACAGTTATGATGTAATGAACAATTGGATGAGCCAAATCTGACCAACAGCTGTCTTGACAGTGACAAAAATTGAAATTAAAATGTTTGAGTATTTAATAGACATCATGATGGCACCCTGCCTTTTTTAAAAAAAAACAACCTAAAAAAAATCAAAGACCCGTCACCATAACTACCAGGCTGGAGGCTATTTTCAACATTGTAATTCTTCTACACACCAAAGCCACCTACTAGCATTTAGTAACGCCAGTCATGTTAATCAGTAGTTAAATGACCAGTAAAGCCATTTTTCTGGTATGCATTTTTCAACAGATCTACTAACACAGGGAGTCACTTGTTTTTTTTTTTTAAGACTCTCACCTGCCTTCTCCATATTCAAGAAGGGTCATTACCCTGGCAAGTTTGTTGTAGTAGAAGTTGATAAGAATTATATATATGTTTTCTCCAGAAGAGTACATTCCTTGTTGTGGAGGGATTCTTTTCTACCATTTTCATAATATAACAAATACCTCAGCATTTTTATGCATTTTAAACTAATCTTTATTAAGGGGGCAATAATTGTGATAAGGCTGAAAATAAATACAGTAATTAAGAACAGACAACATTCAGACAGACTCAAACAGGTCGCCTGTTTACGCAGTACTTTTGTGGTCATGGTATATTTTAATGAGCCGGGCAGGCCTGCGCTTTACTGGGTCATTTCAACCTTTATAAACACACCAAAAAAATCCAAAAGGCCTTGCTAAAGTATCCAATTAGCAATGGTAATGGAAGGGCAAACAGAGGCCTTGCTAGATTTCATTTTCAATATAAATTGATAGGAGTGGGGAGGTTTGGATGGCTTGAAGAGAGCCAGAAATTACAGGATTGGGTAACATATTATGACAACTCATAGCAGTAACACTCACAAACATAAACACAGTTAACACAGCATTTGTATGTGTGTCTGTGGGTGTGCATGTGTGTGTGCCTGCGCATTTGCATGAGTTTGCGTGTGTGTTCATGTGTTATCCTTTGAAGCGAAAGAATAATTTACAGGCTGTGCTTTTTATGAGGAATGAAGTCGTTTCCCACGCGTAGTGTGGCTAAAACTCAACCAAATCATTTGTCCTAACTGGCTGCCTGATTGGCTACTTGTGGGTCTGAGCACAGCCATGCCGGGGTTGGCCAATTCTGATTACTCCGACCCTTTAGAGGCCTCATCCTTGTTTATCTTTTTATAGATGGGGGCTGGTGTGTGTGTGTGTGTAGAGAGAGAGGGTTGGAGTGGGTTACTGATGCACCACACACGTCAGCATGGTGCAAGTCTTTCATCCTCCCCTTTATTTTATGACACATGAGAGAGAGAGTGATAGAGAGAGAGAGAGAAAGAATGAGAGCAAGTGTGTGTGCATGTGCATGTGTGTGAAAGAGTGTGGGAGGAGCAGAATCGTGTATATAAACACACACACACGCACACACAGACACACTGGATGTGTGTATGCATTCTGGAAAAGGCAAGAAGGGCTGACAGCGTTCCTGCTCGCTTATATTTAACTCTCTCAAAACATTAATATGCATACAAGATAATCTACTGTATCAGTCATTTGCCTGTTCGCAGTTATGCTTTGCATATGCACAAGGAACAGCCAAAAGGTTGTCACCACAGCCACCAACCCTAAGTACTCCAGTACTTTTTAGGTACTTTTATAGTTATGCACTTTCTTTTCATAGAAATGTTTGGTCACCGATACCCAGAAGAAAAAGACAGAGGCAGGACTTTATTTGTGCGGGAAGGAAGGTGTAAGGTCCTGTGCCTAGTTAACAGTTTGATTTGATATGCTCTCTAACAGCGGTGACGCTTATTATTTATTTATTTGGTGGTATGTATGCAAATTTTACATTGTTCTTCATTACAATTCTTTCAAAACTGTATACATATCTGTATCCACAGGTGTGACACATCCATTCTGTAGGTGTGTGTGTGTGTGTTTATGTGTTTCCTAAAGTGCGGGAATTTTAGTTAGTCCCAGTCCATCCCTGCACACACACATAAGAGAGAAATGATGAGAGAGAGATTGTGTGAGGGGGAAAGATGGCGTCTGCTGGTGGAGTCAGCCACAGCAGAGAAGAGGAGAGGAGCCGAGTGAAGCAGAGCGGCCTGGAGGCCTGATTTATGAGATATGTGTTGCGCAGGGCTCGCTGTCACAACCCAGGAGCACTGTCGCTCCAAGTCTCCCCACATACAATTAATGGCATTATGAGCTATACTGGAAACCTTTTTTCCTCTCTCTCTCTCACTTTCATTCTCTCTCTCTCTCTCTCACACACAGTCTTTCTCTCCCCCCTCTCTCTTTCTGCCTCTCTCTTCCTTCCCCTTTTTCTCTCTGGCTTCAGAAAGGCACAGCATTCATGTCGTTTCTCCAAAAACTTTCCCATGGGAATGGTATTTATTATAGCTAGCCTCTCAGGATAGAGAGCGGGGGCTGCTGTCTACCTTTCGCCGAGGGTAACCTGCCCACCCCTCCCCTGTAAATATCTGTTGTCCTATCCAAACAGACCTGAAGGCAGTGCTCAGAGCCGTAGCAAAACCAGGAGCAAGAGTCAAAAACGTGGGGGCTGGGTCATGGGGGTTCAGTTTGGGGAGGAGGACAGAGGGCCGGTGGATTGGGGCAGGCATAAAGATTCAGACTTGGTGAGAGGTCTTCCTTGGTCTCCATAGTGATTGTTCTCTGAGGTTCAGTCAAAGGGGCTATTGTGACAGGGCTTTCTGATGAGGGACAAGGGCATCTGAGAGGAAAGGAGGGAGGGAGAAAGAAAGAAAGAGAAAGAGGAATGCAAATGAGAGCCATAGATTTCTTGTCAAAACAGCACAATTTGTCAGCTTTCATCTCCAAATGAGGCGGCGTGACAGGCAGGCAAGCTACACACACGCACACACTCACACACACATCCTCAGCCCCCACTCAGATTCATGCTTGGAAGTTGTCCAAACAGTCTTATCTGATTATCACCCTTCAAAATGTGATTGTTTCCCTCAGACATCAAAAGACATTGTATCATGTCCACACAAAGTCAAACACATCCAAAAATACTGCATGTTTTCCTGTTGATTCTAGAGTATGTTGCTAAAACAGTGAGTATGCTCAGTATACTCCCTACATACAGTATCTGGGAATATGATTGTAGGGCCTCTATATGACAAGGACACTGTATGTACCTGAGTCAATGATTGCCCAGAACTGATGCAGCACAGTGTGTGTGCCTGAAGTCTCATGAGGGTCCTATTAACATCTTCATCATGCTCAGCTGTTGTTTTTAAGCTGTGACATGGGACCTCTGCCTGCTAGTGGATTTAGATTTGGCACATATACGACCCCCTTTTTAGGCTACATTTTAATCCATCACACTTACTTCAGTAGGTGCAAAGAGGGCACAGTGAAAGGAAGTACTGGAAGACAAATACAGAGTGAAATAAAGAGTGAAACCGCTCAACAATCTTTTAATGATTCTCGCACCCGGGTTGCCATAGAAATCACTCCAAATTAATAAGAACATTTTGAGAATGGGCCGATTAGCGGCCCAGGAACAATAGGGCGCCATACGTGGTGAGCAGCAGGCCCGTCGGACAGTAGACAGAGGCAGGGCTGGGTTCGGCTCTCTGCCAGATTACACCCAGCTGCCGGCCCGACCTTCCCCTTTCATGGCCGCATTGACCTATTTTCACAAAAAAAAAGAACAAAAAAGGGCAGAAAAAAAAGAAAAAAAGAAGAAGAAAGAAAAACAAGGATGGTATTTCCGTCGACTTGACCCCCATTGTCAAACAACCCCAATAACAACCTCACTAAAGTCTCATTTGCTAGGGCCTCCCTCTTTGGCCAAGGGCCTCTTTGAAGCTCCCTGGCATAAAAAGGGGAATTATGAGAGTTTAATTGAGTGTGGCACGTGATTGGCTGAGCCCGCCAGCCCAGTATCGATCAATGGAATCCTCGGGGCAGATGTGGTGTGAGGCAGGGACGGGAAAATGCCGGTGAAACACAAACAACCCGTCTCTCCTATTATCCTGTCCGCTCTCAGCGGCGTGCCTCTCCTACCCAGGGAGAGACTTTAATTGTCCCATTCAGGCCAAGACTGAGGCGGACAGATGGCTCCAAGGCTGAGGCTGCGGCCCCTATTCTGAGGGGCAAAGACACCGGCAGCCGTTCAGGGTACCTCCTTTCTTTTCTTTGTAGCCAATCCACCATGGACTCATTGGTTTTTCATGATCGCTCCAGGAACAAAAGGTGAACCCTGCCACCAGGCCAAGTGTCCTGGACAGAATATAGAGGAGGAGGTGAAAGAGGAGGAGGAGGACACAGAGGGGGGTGTGTGGTGCTTAGGCCCTTCATGATCGTGACTAGACATGAATTAAATACAGTCCACTCTTCAGTGTTGTCCTAACCCAATGGCTGGTTGCCTCAGTGTCTGTTGACCAATCTTTGAATGACTGGCCTGCTCCCTGTGTCTCAGGCAAGCAGCAGCATAGCTCGAGACAAATGGCTCCATCCTGGTGGAGTGACTTTGACACACAGAAAAACAAGAAGGTTATATAAACCGCTATTTCATCTTTTATGAGAGGGAAGGTTGATGCAAAGCACCCCTGTCAGTGGAACTTTGTTAGTGGTTGATTGTGGTTTCAATTAGCACACCAGGGATAAGCTTGCTTTGCTGTTTTGGGTTCAAGACTTGGGTTCGAGACTTACATAAATTTAAAAATTACGATTACAATTATAAATGATTCAAAACAAATACCTGGTTCTGGTCAGAATGACCCTTGATTAGTTTGATTTATACCATTAGTAAGCTGAATTCTGCTTGCGAGCCACACTGACTCATCCTTATATTATAGTGTGCGAGTTTGTTTGAAGTAAGGTGTTAGAATGTCATGGCAGAACAATTTGACGAGTCAACAAACAAGGCTGGCCGCTATAATGATAGTCCATTAAACTTCATTAAAGATGTGTGACTTGTCTTTTTTGTGCCCTTTGGAGTCTAAAAAGACACACTTTGTTCCTGGAGTCCAATTTTACCCAAGACAAACAGCATGTCAAGCTCTCTTGACTTTTTTCACAGACATTTGCTCCTCTTTGAGACACAGTGCAGGCGCTTCATTAGATCTCTGTCAAAAGTCGTAATTGACTTGGATGCCTGCAGGACAGCCCAAGAATGTGTTGACTCGCGCTCAGTGGGATTGCCAAAGGTCTTACAAACGAATCCCTGCAGGGGAAAGATGATTTACTTCTAATCGACCTAACAGATAATAGGTATGTGTGTGTATATATGTACAGTGTGTGTGTTTATGTGTGTGTGCATGTGTGTTTGGGAAGGGAGGGGTCATTGACATTGAACTACATTTAACAGAGAGAAGAGTGCGTGTTAAATTGCACTTTTGTCTCCTTCAACTGTTTTGTAAGCTCTCATCTATCAGTGGAGTCCTTCTAGATGAATCAGTTGAGACAGCTGAATGGAAGAAGAAATACTGGTTTTAGTCTGACGGAGATGCTTCATTATGGCCTGATGTAGGTGCATTAAACTGTCATAGTAAATTTAAGTCCAATTATGATGTCCTGACTTTCCCAGTCTCTGCTTACGGGAGTGTATGTGTGTGTGTGTGTGTGTGTGTGTGTGTACTGGATTTAATGATAGCAGACCTAAAATGTATGCTACTCAATACATTTTAGGTCTGCTATCATTAAATCCAGTAATTGCATTAAGGGATTCTCTAGAATGCTTCACAGGGGATAAAGAGTGATAAAACAGAGTTAAAGTCTAAACTGGATTAACTTTGCAGGACAGTGCTTGTGCATGTGTGCAAGTATGGTATGGACACCTTTTTGTGCTTTATTTTTATTTACATATGGCGGTATGATAAAAGGTATGCATGTGTGTACAGTATTCAACTTATGCTTTGTGTGTGTGTGAGAGAGAGAGTTCCATGAGAAAGAGGTGGTAACCCTCTGTCTGCAGTAGGAGCTGTAATGTCCCCGTATGGATTACAGGCAGCTGTGTGAGGCAGGGAACCCTGCTGTGGCTGGGACTAATTATTTACCCACCTGTTTGACACTTTACCATCACCCACTCCCGCGCCAGGGTTAACATTTCCTTATCCTAATGCCTTGACACTCCAGCCACGGGAAGATCCTCCATAACACCACCAGCAGTCGGCCACACCACCGTGAGTCTCACTGTAAAGACCCAAATGCACCACTGAGCCAGGCCGATAGTCTCACAGTCAACAGTCAAAGATCCTTTTCAGGATGAATAGTTATCTTTCTCTCTCTCTCTCCCTCTCCCTTGCCTCTGATTAAGTTCCAACTAGA